>JBBPBX010044003.1:12485-27657 GCA_038048925.1 Garcialebias charrua
CTCTTGTTTGGAAGCAGCTGCTAGGAACATATGCAGAGGACAAAGGCGAAAGTACATTTGTTAGCTTCAATGTTCCATGCATCCTAATCACAATACCCTACTGTGTTTACTGGGTGTTTTTGGAACTAAAAGCTTGCTGTACGCTATGTGATTATTTTCATCGGTCCGTTTTAATAGGATTTGGGTCTGGTGTGTGCGATGCTGTAAAAAAGCACTATAGCAGGCTTTGAAAGCCAACGCGCTGACCGCAGAGTGCTGATGCACGCAGCTGGATAATCCTAAAAACATCAGCCGTACTGTACTTGCCTGGTTAAAGTCAGGATTTAGACAAGAGGTGTGAGAGAGACTCCCAGTGAGATCTCCTCTCTTCTTCTGTCTCCAGGGAGGAGTTGGCGCCATAGGAGATCCAGGCCCTGCTGGCCATCCAGGACCCCCTGTGAGCACATCTCATGACCCTCTTCAGACTCATTTCACCCTGAATTTATCCTCCTAAATTAACTTTAACTACTTTTTCACCTGTCTGTCTTAACTTCAGGGGCCCCCTGCAACAGTGGTTCAGCCCCTGCCGATTTGGGATGGAAGTCGAAAGAAAAGAAGGCAGTCGGATCGAGCAGACGGAGCTGCTGTGTCCAGGGAGGAAGATGTGCACTTTGGCACTGAAGACTTTCTTCAAGGAGATCAGCCTCTGGAGGATCCTGAGGGAATGGAGGAAGTCTTTGCCACCCTCTCGTCTATGAAAAATGAAGTGGATTTCATGAGGAGGCCTCTAGGAACATTTGAGAGCCCTGCCCGAACCTGCAAAGAACTGATGATGGTTCAGTCGAACTACAAAGATGGTTAGCAAAACAAGTTTTATGAATTACATGTACAGGTAGTCCCCAACTTACGAACGAGTTCCGTTCCTACGCCCATTCGTAACACGAAAATCGTCGTAAGTCAGAAAATACGTCCAAACGGCACCTCAAACATCAAAACGGCGCCTCATACATACAGTACTGTATTTTTACCAAGCACTTAGCCTATCCTAACACATTATCCTACATAATTATAAAAAACCACATACATTTAGGAGCCATAATGAAGGAAAAATTGCTAATTTCTTACTGGGAGCTGGTCATTTTTTCCTCCGTCTGCTCCGGTCTGCCTGCTGCTGTAAGTTTTCACTGAGCGCGTCAGTGGAAACCCCCCACCCTCCTGTAAGTTTCAAGCTCCCCTAAGTTTCGTTTCCAGCTCCCCCCACCCTCCTGTAAGTTTCAAGCTCCCCTAAGATTCGTTTCCAGCTCCCCCCTTCCCGCTGAGTTTCGGTTTCGGTACCGTATTTTCGGCTGTAAAGGCGCATAAACGGCGTAACTTGAAGCAATGCTTTTCAATGGGAGCGCGTTCGTAAAGTCGAATCGTCGTAAGTCGAGACCATCATAAGTCAGGGACTACCTGTATATTGAATATATTTTGCCGCTGACATTTAGTCTAATCTAAAACTCACAAGTCTATTTGAAAATAGATTTAGCACTTAAAATATGGTACATATGGCATTAAAATAAGTAAAATGCTTATTGTTTTGTGTTTAAGATGTGTTATTTACCTCGTGCTATATTTCAGGGGACTACTGGATCGATCCTAACCAGGGCTGCCACAGAGACTCCATTAAGGTCTTTTGTAACTTCACAGCCTTTGGAGAGACCTGTCTCTACCCTGACAAAAGGATTGAAATGGTGAACTTCCAGTCTCTTACTGACAGTTGTTAATAAGTAAATTTTCTTGTTTTACAATGTAAGATGGAAAATCGCTCAAGGTCTCTTAAACCAAAAACTTAACTCAATGTATTCTCTCTTTTTGCTGTTTATGCAGGTTAAATTATCAGCCTGGGGCAAAGAGAAACCAAGAAGTTGGTTTAGCCAATACAAGAAGGGCAAACAGGTATGTTAAATATAGAAAAAAAAGTCAATTATCACCTATAAACATTAATCCCAGCCGGCTTATTTGCCAGGCAGTGTTTTTTCAGATCAATTACTCATCACAGTGAAGACTTTTTGAGTTTTTGGCAAAATACTGTTATTTTTTTTTTCTTCCATGCATCTGTGACTCTTCATGACCCCGTATGAATGTTGTTCATAACTTTTGCGCCATGTAATTTGCTATGAAGTCATATGATGGTGCGCAGTAAAGCAGCTGCTGATTTCAGTCAGAATGATTCACACGAAGTCGCGAGCAGCTGTGTCCCATTGACGAGTATTTGTGACTTCTCATGTGCAGCTGTTCGGAGGTGTTTTGAGCCTCTTGAAAGAAGAAAAAAAAAGTTGTTTTGCGATTTAAAAAGAAAATTCCATTCGATTTAGTGATTCTGTTTCAAAAACAGTTTTCATGTGAACGAATCACTTGTATTTCCCTCCTTCCACTTCTGCGCATTAATGCTCATGTTTGTGTGTCCATCAGTTCTCTTACGTTGACAGCAATGGGAACCCGGTGCATGTGGTCCAGCTGACCTTCCTGAAGCTTTTAAGTGCCACCGCCAAGCAGAGCTTCACCTACACCTGTCAGAACTCGGCAGGCTGGTTTGACAGCACCTCCCGCTCCTACCAGCGTGCCCTCCGCTTCCGGGGTAGCAATGATGAGGAGCTCACTCAAGCCAAAAGCCCATTCATCACAGCGGTGCACGATGGATGCCAGGTCAGTGCTGGCATGTGTTCGACAAACGACTGGACTACCTTGACAAACTGGAATTAGCATCAGTAAGACGAATGTGTTTGTCGGTAGTGCTGCTGTTTTCAGCTGGAATCAGTATCAGAATAACCATTACAGGCTAGATAACAGATCTGGGTTAGAGTGGGAGGGCAAAGTTAGTGGAATAAAGCCAAGCAGATTCTGATAATGACTTTGATTTTTCTCTTTTAGTCCCGCAAAGGTCAAGAAAGGACAGTTTTAGAGATCGACTCCCCCTCGGCGGAGCTGCTCCCCATCGTAGATGTGGCTCCAGAAGACTTTGGCAGCAACAACCAGAAGTTTGGATTTCAAGTTGGACACGTGTGCTTCACTGGTTAACATCAAACACACGAGACGTTTTCCGAGAAAAATAAAATAAAAAAGGACTTTAATTTATGCCTGCCCCAAACAATATTTATAATGTTGTGTTGTACGTGGTCAGTTTGCGGTGTAATATTTAAACTTTTGAGCAACCATTGCAATCTTCATGGATTTCAAAGAACAGTAAAAAATGGAGGATATGCAACAACCGGAGCAAAGCACACCAATAGGGAATTATTGCTGTTAAAAGGTTTACAATTTTTTTTTTCCTAATTTTTTTTCCTCAGTATTTTTATAGGTCATGATAGATCTGCTGAAATTACAAGGACTGCGAAACTTCTTTAACAGTTGTAAACAAATAGATCTGTGCAGTTGGTCTGTTTTACTGTTTTGAACACTTACATTCTGATTGTAGAACTCATTTGCATGCTTGGATTTCACTACATTCACAGTTGCATTGCAGTTGTGAACTAGCAAAGGATATTAATTCCACACAAGCACTCTAATTAATTTCCTGTGTAAGGATGATAAATTGTTCGTTTTTTTACCCTTCAACTGCAGTTTGCTCAGTGAATGACCTTGTTTTGTATTCATTAGGAGCTGCGAGCTATTGAACCCAACATTTACTTGAACGAATGAGGTTGCTTCCTTTATTAGACTTCGTCCCACTATATGCGAAGCAATCAGCTTTTTGAGCCCTCCATGTTTCCACAGTATTGAGTACTGTATGTATCAGAGTAAAATCCTTTCAACAGTGCTGTGACACACCCCAAGCAATAATTCAAGGCATGAATTAAGAGCATGCTGATTAAAATGTTCTTTAGTCTAAACTGCAGTTCCACACACCAAAACACATGCTATACATCTCCTCAATTCCTTTTATAATTGCTGACACAAACTTGTTTTTTTAGTTTTTATATTTTTTGCTCAACACAGAGTTTTTGTGCGTATGGATGTTTTTTTCTTCTTCCTTTGTTGTTCATATGCTGAAATTTAAACAGAATACATTGCTATTCTGGCACAATTTATTTTGTGGTGCTACAGATAATTCTGTTTTGGTTTATTTTATTTTTTGTGTGTAACTATGTTTGTGTGCCTCTGTGGGCATGGTTATAGGACCAGAGAGTGAGAGGGTTATTGCTCTTTCAGCAGCCTGAAACGCTCCGAGAGGTTGGGGACTTCTCTTCTGTTTTTGTTGCACATCTTCTGGCTGATTGTGGCATTTTCACAGAGCCAGCAAAAGGAGGCTTTGGACATCTCAGAGCAACACGGCTGATTCGCTTTAAGAGAAAATCGCCTGTTACATTCATTTTTACTTTCTGATGTTCTCATGCAGGGGTCTGCAACCTTTACGATCAAAAGAGCCGTTTCTGCCCCTTCGTTCACTAAATTAAACGTGTCCGGAGCCACAAAACCTGTTACAACTGTGATTCTCAACTGGTGGCCCACGGACCACTTTACGTTTGTTGGAGGGCGCTTTTCTGGCCAGTCGGGTGACATTATAAAGCTGAAAATATATGATTTTTACATTTGTTGGTATTTTTACATTTTAAGACAAAATAAAAGACAAAATTCTTGTAAAGACGAAAAAATAATATATAAATGTTCGTGCTCAATAATACCGATAAAAATACAACAAAGTTAAGTCAAGTCCTCTGGACAGTCTCTTTTTTTTGTTGTTTAAACATTTTGTCCTTCATCCAAAGGACTTCATCAGTCCGAGGAGCCACAACAAACTCAGTCCCATAAGTGGCTTACTCACATAAACCGTGTTTCCATCTATTTTCTATTCGAATTTTGAGCGAATTTTTGAAATTTCGCAAAAATGTAAATACAAATTAATGCGAATCAGAAGTGTTTCCATCAATTGGCTTGAAGCGCATCCACCAGGCCACGCAAAGCGGCATTACGTCAGACGTCAGCGTCATTACGTCAGACGTCAGCGTTACACATGTCTACAGTAAACAGGAAGTAGCGGTTGAAAACAGAACCCAACCACACATCTCAGCAAAATGGAGAGAATATTTCAGGTATGTGTTGCTATCGGGCAAGTTGTATTTATTCTGTCATGCCAACTACTGTAGTTTTAGCGATGTTACATGTTGTCCGGAGACGAAGTCACGTGACGTAAATGTTCGCTACGTCAGAACTGAGTCGACAAATCTGTTTCCATCTGTCGTTTTGCGCATCAGCTCTGATTCGAAAAACCCAAAAACCACCTCAAGCGAGCGTATCAACTTGCAAATTAGAGGAAGTTAATTCGGATCGTGCCGTTTCCATTCAGCTTTTCTGATGCGATACTTCAAAATGCGCATCAAAAAACCTTGATGGAAACACGGCTACTGTGGGCCAAACAGTTTGATGGTGATAAGATGGTTTCTGGAGTCCACTCTCTCCCCTGTCGACTGCTTTTGGCTGCACGGGGGAGAAGGCGGACTCCAGAAACCATCTTATCACCATCAAATTGGTTAGCCCACTATGTGAGTAAGCCCCTTGTCAGACTGATGAAGTCCTTTGGATGAAAGACAAAACGTTTCAACACAAAGAAACTGTCCAGAGGACCTGACTTAACTTTGTTTAAAAAAATAATATAGTTTTGGCCCAAAAAAAAAAAAAAAAAAAAAAGAATGAAGTATGCAGCTCTGTGATTTATTTATTTTTTATTGTGGAAAAATTAAGTATCCTATTTTGAATAATTAAAGCATAAAGTTAAAGTGAATATGTTTTATTCCTTGTATTATTTATTCACATACTGTATTTGCAAATAAAATGACAAGAAAACTGCTAAAACTATCCCTTTTTGTAGTGATAAGAACTAACAAAAATCAGTTTTAACTTAGTTCTGGTCAAAGCTTGAAAGAGCCGCTGCAGAGGGACCAAAGAACCACATGTGGCTCCAGAGCTGCAGGTTGCAGACCCCTGTTCTAGTGAATTTAAAAGGTAAATGCATTATCAATTAACAAAGAAAACTATCTTTAAAATTTTATTGCAAAAACTGCAGCTAAAACAATAAGCTTAGAAAGTTTCACCCATTATATTCTTTATTAGAAATTGTTTTATTTTTAACAGAAAGTTGTCATGCTGATATCACTCTGCATTTGAAACTTCACCATTCACTGTCTGCAGAGTAATTCTCAGGATTTTTTAAGTAATGTATAATTGCTTCAACTTGTTCAATACTGGCTTAAAAACTCTTCTTTGAATTGACAAACTGATTTGTAACGTAACAGAAATAACGTGTGTGAATTATATATTATGGGTGATTTTGCATCTAAAAAATGAAATATCTATTGTTCTCCAGCCACTATAAGCTATGTCAGCATAAATTGTTGCCAAAACAATGTTTCTGATTAGCCCATACATTTTATTTTTATTGTGTACTTCATATACAACAGTGGAAAAAATGCTATAATGGGCTATACATTGATCCTGCTTTCTAAACACTTATCATTTATGATTTAAAAAGCCTTATCAAGGAACCATTATTTATTAATCCTTAGTATTTGTTGTGAGATTTGACAGTTTTGAAATCAACTGCAGTGTATTTGTTAAACATAAAACCAACGCTAGTAACCTTTTTTTTTTTCAGTCTGAACCCCCGATAGTGAGTGTTGGGTAAAATACATTTTTTTAAAGACCAAAAAAAAAACTAATAGTAGTTTCCTAAAAACTGTGTATAATGTACAGCATATGTGGTGTGGTGGCACAGTGGTGTGGTTAGAGCTGCTCAGTGAGAAAGTCACAGAATCGATTCCTGGTTTGGGGCCTTTCTAGGTGGAGTTTGCATGTTCTCTTCATGCGTGAGTTTTCTCCGTGTACTCCGGTTTCCTCCCACAGACCAAAAACATGCATGTTAGGCTGATTGGTAACTAAATTGTCCCTAGGTGTGAGGGAGAGAGTGAATGGATGTTTGTCTCGTTTGTCTCTATCTGGCCCTGTGATGGACTGGAGACCTGTCCAGGGTGTACCCCGCCCCTCGCACAGTGATTGCTGGACATGGGCAGGGGCGACCCCCATGATCCAAAAAGGAAGAAGAGGGTAAAAGATGATGGACGGATGATCTTTTTCGTGTTGTTCATCCTTTTATGTTATTAAACTACTACACTTCATTGTCCATTTATAAAAACCCGTCTGAAAACGTATCTCTACTCAATGGCCTTCAACCCAACTGAGACTTGTATTTTACTTAAACATTTTTTTTTTAATTTTATGTTTAACTTGTCATTTCATTGGGCTTTAAATTGAGTTTTTAATTCTTTTTTTGTGTGTGTGTGTTTTGACTTTTCTTTATGTTGACCTTTAATAGCAACATTTACCAAGGTACAAACACTTTGGCCTGCATTTGGCTGTGTGCCAATGCAGGTGGCTGCTCAATAAAATTGGAACAGTCATCTTTTTTTTTATAATCCCCAAAATTAATTCAGGATTTACTGGTACTATTGGAATAATCTAAGCTGACAAAATGCTGAGAGTTTGATGTATAACTGCAGAAAAAATTTAAAGAAGACCAACATGAAAATAAACATTAAAGCTGCTGCCAGAAGCTCACTGAGGTCACCATGATATCTGTATAAGAAGTGTAAATTATATGAAAGTAAAATTGTTGCTTTGCAAACCTTTTGAAAAATTTTAACATTTAAATTGTCAACACTCCAAGTTGATCATTCCTAAAAAATAAAAACTCAAAACTCACAACAGGTTAACTTTAAACTAAAACCTTTTCCCCCCTCACTCGCTCTCGTGCAAGACTGATACATTTTCTTCCCTCTCGCGTTCTCCTCCTGCTTGGATCTGGTCAGTCTTTTATTTCAACGCAATCGATAAAATGTTTTCAACAAAACAACAGGATCCTGGAAACCCCTCCTGCCTTGCTGAGACACATGTGGCAGGATACGTCATGGATCCGTGGGGAGTTTGGGAGCTGATGTGCCTTTCCTTATTGGCTCAGGGAGGACACCGAAGATGTTTATATCACTGGAATCATGATAGCAGGGTTTCTGCTTTTTGGCACCAGCAGGGGTGGAAGTACGTAATGAATTACAAATAGTCACATTACTGTAATTAAGTAGATTTTTTTTAGGTACTTGTACTTTTATGAGTATTTCTTTCAAGTTTGTACTTTACTCATATGCAAGTACAATTTAGAACATGTAATCTACTTAACTACTTTTAAAATCAGAAGTCGTTACTGAGTATGGCTGCAATTTGAATTAATATTCAAATTGTTCATCTGCATCTTTGTAGCCAATAGAACTCTCAGATTGTGAACGCGCCAATTACCTATGACATAAGTGAAGGACAACTCTGTAGAGTAGAGAGTCATTTATGGACCGAAGATTTGGAGAAAAAGCAAAAATAGGGACAGAGGACAAACAGTCAACAGAGAAAATGACGAGGTAATGGCTGAGGACGAGTGCACGTGGCCGTACCTGGAGGAAGGTTTCATGTCCAGAGGGTGAAAAAGAGACAGCGTCCAGATGCAAACTGTGTTTGATCTCTACAGTAACAGCAGCTTACAAGACTTCATCTAATCTCAAAAAACATATTGAGGTGTACAAGGTTTAACAACTACCTGTAGATATTGTTTTTTTATTATTGTTTGTATGTGTGGGTTATTAGTTTGGCTAAGTACAGTATGTAAAGATCTTAGACATGATAGATAAACAAAATATTCTAAGTAACAGTCAGTATGTGTTAAAAAACTACATCAATGGCTTTCATGGAATTAATAGAACAAATAACTACTGCTGTAAATCAAAAACAATATTGTGTCAGTATTTTGGTTGATTTAAAAAAGCATTTGATACTATTGATCACACTATTCTCCTTGAAAAATTGAACAAATATGGTATTAGAGGACGAGCATTACAGTGGGCATCTAGCTATTTGAAAGATAGGAAACAGTTTGTACGGATAAATTATGTAAGATCTGACCTCTGTAATATCACATGTGGAGTTCCTCAAGGCTCTGTACTTGGACCAAAGCTATTTATTTAGGGATGGGAATTGTTAAGAAATTATCAATATCAATTCCTTTATCGATATCATTTATCGATTCAATTCCTTATCAATTCTGTTATCAATTCTCATTGGGTTAGGCAAAAAAATATAGTACACCATTTGTGTGCATGAAGTATTTAATGCTCTTTCACCAGAACAAAAATAGAACTTTTATGAAAAAATAATTCCTAATTAACATTATTAACCACAACTTGTAATTCACAAGTTTCAATTTTAAAATAGTGTAATAATCCATGCAATCTATCATCTTTCATTACAAAAAACAAAACTTACATAGTTATCATCTTCATCCTCTTCTGCCTCCCTCTTCGTCTCCCAGCTCTGCCAGCTTCAGAAGAAATTCACCATTAAAAACACTGAGCAGCAAAAAAAGCTCTCACAACAGAAAGAGGCTACAATGAAACACACTGAACAAAAATATAAAACAACACTTTTGTTTTTGCTCCCATTTCTACGGTGGCATTTTTAGGTCTGTTGTGTGTTAATATCGTCATCCTGAAAGCTAAGTGTGCTAGCAACAGCCTCTGAGCCAGCCAGACTCCGGCAATCCTCGTCAGCTAAATGTTATTACATGAGATGGAGATTATTTATACAACACAGTGGAAGCAGTAAAGCAAAAAAGTAACAAGTGACAGGAACTGGAGGAGTTTAACGTTACGTGCTGCAACATTTAAAACAGAGGAGGACGCTAGCTTGTTAGCTCCGCTTCCACCACCACGAAGCAGCGTCACGAAGCAGCGTCACGAAGCAGCGTCACGAAGCAGCGTCACGAAGCAGCGTCACGAAGCAGCGTCACGAAGCAGCGTGTTAAAGACGGTACATTTGTACAAACTCACCTCATTCTGAGTGCTCAAATGCTTCTCTCTGCATGTTAGAAGTATTTCCGCCCTTTATTGTAATCGACGCTTTGCATGTGTTAGTAGACCTGGTTTCGTCTTCGCTTTTTCCTTGACGCCATGTTGATACGGCGCATGTCTGTGATGTCATCACGTAAATGCGTCACCATGTCGAGTCAGTAGAACGAGTCAGAGAACCGATAAACTGAATCGTTAAGACAAGCAGCCTACAATTCCAGAGAATTGAACTCTAAAGAACCGGTTCTTTAAAAGAACCGGTTCTCAATTCCCATCCCTATGTGTGAATGACTTGGTAAATGTGTCAGGACTCCTTAAATGTGTCCTTTTTGCAGATGATACCACTTTTTTTTTTTTTTGGGTAAAGATATAGAACAGATGTTGGAGTTGATGAAGACAGAATTTTAAACTCAATAAATTATAATTAAATCTAGATAAAACTAATTACATGATATTCAGTAATATAAAAGAAAACTGTTGATGTTCCATTCAAAATTGATGGTGTTGAGATTTGTAGAGTGAGTGAGGTGAACTTTTTGGGTGTTATCATTGATGGCAAACTGACATGGAAACAACACATAAATTCTGTAAGAATAAAAATGGCTAAATCCATTGCAGTACTGTACAAAGTCAGAGACATTAAATGATAAAGCTCTGTATTTGTTGTATAACACAATCATTGTTCCACACTTAATACAGTATATTGTATTGATGTTTGGGGGAAGGCGAGTAAAACAATTACAAAGCCTATTTTTTGGTACGTTATCGTTTATGGGATTGTCTTGTATTGCAATTTTTTTTTTAAATGAACCAATTTTTATAAATAAAATAAAAAATAGTTCAGCCGAGCTCACAGACTTGGAGGTGTCCTTGAAACAACAGTTGCGCACTGCAGCCTCACCCAGCTCCTCATCCATCTCTCTCTGCTAACCCGAGGTTCATGAGCAGAGTTAACATCCATCCATCCATCCATCCATTGTCTTCCGCTTATCCGGGGTCGGGTCGCGGGGGTAGCAGCCTAAGTAAGGAAGCCCAGACTTCCCTCTCCCCAGCCACTTGGAGCAGCTCCTCTGGGGGAATCCCAAGGTGTTCCCAGGCCAGCCGAGAAACATAGTCCCTCCAGCGTGTCCTGGGTCTTCCTCTGGGTCTCCTCCCGGTGGGACATGCCCGGAACACCTCACCAGGGAGGCGTCCAGGAGGCATCCTAACCAGATGCCCGAGCCACCTCAACTGGCTCCTCTCGATGTGGAGAAGCAGCGGCTCTACTCCGAGTCCCTCCCGGATGACTGAGCTTCTCACCCTATCTCTAAGGGAGAGTCCAGACACCCTGCGGAGAAAACTCATTTCAGCCGCTTGTATCCGAGATCTCGTTCTTTCGGTCACAACCCAAAGCTCATGACCATAGATGAGGGTGGGAACGTAGATCGATCGGTAAATTGAGAGCTTTGCCTTTTGACTCAGCTCTCTCTTCACCACGACAGACCGGTACAGCGCCCGCTTCACTGCGGACGCTGCACCTATCCGCCTATCGATCTCACGCTCCAGTTTTCCCTCATTCGTGAACAAGACCCCGAGATACTTAAACTCCTCCACTTGGGGCAGGACCTCCTCCCCGACCCGGAGAGGGCACGCTACCCTTTTCCGGCTCAAGACCATGGCCTCGGATTTGGAGGAACTGATCCTCATCCCGGCCGCATCACACTCGGCTGCAAACCGCTCCAGTGAAAGCTGTAGATCACGACCTGATGAAGCCAATAGGACCACATCATCTGCAAAAAACAGAGAAGTGATTCTAAGGTCACCAAAATGGATCCCCTCAACACCTTGGCTACGCCTAGAAATTCTGTCCATAAAAGTTATGAACAGAATCGGTGACAAAGGGCAACCTTGGCGGAGTCCAACTCTCACTGGAAACGAGCCTGACTTACTACCGGCAATGCGGACCAAGCTCTGACACCGGCCATACAGGGACCTAACAGCCCGTATCAAAAGGCCTGGTACCCCATACTCCCGGAGTACCCCCCACAGAACCCCCCGAGGGACGCGGTCAAATGCCTTCTCCAAGTCCACAAAGCACATGTAAACTGGTTGGGCAAACTCCCACGCACCCTCCAGGACCCTGCTGAGGGTGTAGAGCTGGTCCAGTGTTCCACGACCAGGACGAAAACCACACTGCTCCTCCTGAATCCGAGGTTCGACTATCCGACGGACCCTCCTCTCCAGAACCCCTGAATAGACCTTACCAGGGAGGCTTAAGAGTGTGATCCCCCTATAGTTGGAACACACCCTACGGTCCCCCTTTTTGAATAGGGGAACCACCACCCCAGTCTGCCAATCCAAGGGAACTGCCCCCGATGTCCACGCGATATTGCAGAGTCGCGTAAGCCAACACAACCCCACAACATCCAGAGCCCTAAGGAACTCAGCGCGAATCTCATCCACCCCTGGAGCCCTGCCACCGCGGAGCTTTTTAACCACCTCGGTGACCTCAGCACCAGAGATTGGAGAGCCCGACCCAAAGTCCCCAGGCTCCGCTTCCTCAGTGGAAGACGTGCCAGTAGGATTGAGGAGGTCTTCGAAGTATTCCGCCCACCGACTCACAACATCCCGAGTTGAGGTCAACAGCACGCCACCCCCACTATAAATGGTGTTGGTCGCGTACCGCTTTCCCCCCTGAGACGCCGGATGGTGGACCAGAATCGCCTCAAAGCCATACGGAAGTCATTCTCCATGGCCTCTCCGAACTCCTCCCACGCCCGAGTTTTTGCCTCAGCAACCACCGAGCCGCATGCCGCTTGGACTGCCGGTACCTATCAGCTGCTTCCGGGGTCCCACAGGCCAAAAAGGCCCAATAGGACTCCTTCTTCAGCCTGACAGCATCCCTCACCGCCGGTGTCCACCACCGGGTTCGAGGGTTGCCACCACGACAGGCACCAACAACCTTGCGGCCACAGCTCTGATAAGCTGCCTCGACAATAGAGGCGCGGAACATGGCCCACTCGGACTCAATGTCCCCCGACTCCCTTGGAACATGTTCAAAGCTCTCCTGGAGGAGGGAGTTAAAGCTCCGTCTTACGGGAGACTCTGCCAGACGTTCCCAGCAGACCCTCACAATACGTTTGGGTCTGCCAGGTCTGACCGGCATCCTCCCCCACCATCGGAGCCAACTCACCACCAGGTAGTGGTCAGTTGACAGCTCCGCCCCTCTCTTCACCCGAGTGTCCAAGACATGCGGCCGCAGATCAGATGAGACAACAACAAAGTCGATCATCGAACTGCGACCTAGGGTGTCCTGGTGCCAAGAGCACATATGGACACCCTTATGCCTAAACATGGTGTTCGTTATGGACAATCCATGACGAGCACAGAAGTCCAACAACAAAACACCACTCGGGTTCAGATCAGGGGGGCCGTTCCTCCCAACCACACCCCTCCAGGTCTCACTGTCATTGCCCACGTGAGCGTTGAAGTCCCCCAGCAGAACAAGGGAGTCCCCAGGAGGCGCACTCTCCAATACCCCCTCCAAGGACTCCAAAAAGGGTGGGTAATCTGAGCTGCCGTTTGGCGCATAGGCACAAACAACAGTCAGAGCCCGTCCCCCCACACGTAGGCGAAGGGAGGCTACCCTCTCGTTCACCGGGGTGAACCCCAACGTACAGGCACCAAGATGGGGGGCAACAAGTATGCCCACTCCTGCTCGGCGCCTCTCACCAGGGGCAACTCCAGAGTGGAAGAGTGTCCAACCCCTCTCAAGGAAACTGGTTCCAGAGCCAGAGCCATGCGTTGAGGTGAGTCCGACTATTTCTAGCCAGAAACTTTCAACCTCATACACTAGCTCAGGACCCTTCCCCACCAGAGAGGTGACATTCCACGTCCCAATGGCCAGCTTCTGTAGCCAAGGATCAGACCGCCAGGGTCCCCGCCCTTGGCCACCACCCATCCCACATTGCACCCAACCCCTTTGGCCCCTCCCACAGCTGGTGAGCCCATGGGAAGGGGGACCCACGTCTCCTCTTCGGGCTGTGCCCGGCCGGGCTCCATGGGTAAAAGCCCGGCCACCAGGCGCTCGCCAGCGTGCCCCACCTCCGGGCCTGGCTCCAGAGTGGGGCCCCGGTGACCCGCGTCCGGGCGAGGGAACATTAAATCCATTAATATTTTTCTTCATAAGGGGTCTTTGGGCTGCACTTTGTCTGGTCCCTCACCTAGGACCTGTCTGCCTTGGGTGACCCTACTAGGGGCATGAAGCCCCTGACAGCATAGCTCCTAGGATCATTGGGACACTCAAACCCCTCCACCACGGTAAGGTGGCAGCCCAAGGAGGGGCTGCCACCTTAAAGATCCACTGACGTGATTTTTCTACTATTCATCAAATTGCTCAAAATATATATATTTTATCATTTAAATATGTTAGTTTTTGCAAACAAAATGATAAATCACTTTAATTTTGCTTTAAAAGTGATTTTGAACTTCAAGCCGTGTTTAATCATGGGAAATCCGTTTACACCTGAACGCACCATCTGTGACGTAATGTCCAGAGTGAGAGGCAGAGGGCTCCAGTCTCTTCAATAGCGGACATTTTAAAACTTGACTAATTTATCAATCTAGGTGAAGATTTGAGCTATTTGTCTTCATTTTGGGAAGCAGAAAATAGTTTGGGTGATGGAACAAGAAACAACAGGATCTAATTTAGGTCTGATGCTGTATCAGACTGACCTTCATGTGGAGCTGCGCACACCGTGACAAGCTCAGAGCTCTGCCTCAACTCTGGACATTACATCACAGATGGTGCGTTCGGGTGTAAACGGATTTCCCACGATTAAACACAGCTTGAAGTTCAAAATCACTTTTAAAGCAAAATTAAAGTGATTTATCATTTTGTTTGCAAAAACTAACATATTTAAATGATAAAATATATATATTTTGAGCAATTTGATGAATAGTAGAAAAATCACGTCAGTGGATCTTTAACTATGAGTTAACATTCTCATAGTAATTAAAAGAATCCATAAACTTTGAACACAAATTCACTAACACAAACTATTCCCAATCGAGCCACATTTGGATGTATTGAAGTGTTTTAAAGCTTTATACTGTAAATAGCAATTGATAAATATTGTTGAGAATATTGGATGAGTGATGATAAGGATGCTTTATTGCTTATAAACTGAGATACCTAATTAGGTGCTAAAGTTGAGCTCACATGATTCTGAGTTATTCTGAATTTCTTTCTTTGTTTTGCCTCTGCAGAACATTTAGGTAAAATATTGATTTTTTTT
>JBBPBX010044004.1:0-15347 GCA_038048925.1 Garcialebias charrua
GATGATTAATGCCAGGTGGGTTGTGTCCAATACCCCGTTCCCCTGGCGGCAAACACTGCCCCTAACCCAAAAGTGAATGGTCGACCCCCTCTTTTATGCTCCTGTTGGTGTGGCTTGCCTTGTTAAGCTGCAATCATGCAGCATGCGCTCTTCTCTCAAAGCAACAAGGCAGACAGGCCTGGCACCAGGGGGAACTGTTTCCCTATCGTTCTGGTGTCCTTGCAAAAGCAAGCACAAAGATGCTCTCCAGGAAGACAGGTGTTTTCAGGAAGCTCCACCACTCGAACCAGAACACCTCACGAACAGATGACTTCCACGGAAAAGGAAGTGAAACGAAGCGGCAACTGAAGCCCACACCTTTTCGACCACGACACCTTCTCGACCACGCCCTCTCAGATGAAGATGCAGGACAGCCGACCTTTCGTGTGAACCTGCCCGCTCCAGATGCTGCTCCGGAGCTCTCAGCTCTGAAGCTCCGTCCGAGCTACCTCGACCTTTCGTGATGACCTTTGAGGTTCGCTCTCCGGACCACTCTGGCTGTGCCTCCCCCTCTCTGGCACGCTGCTGGTGATGTGTGCCCCAACAGCTCAGATGTGCTCGCCCACTTGGTGGCTCTCTCTTATGGACTCTGAGAAGCACCCAGGGTGTCGGTGAGCCTTCCCGCCTCGTTCAGGCCTTGTGATCTCAGGTGTCACGGTTCCAAAGGTCTGGAGATGGAAACTGGACAAACAACTATTAGTCTCTCAAAGTACATCATATGCGACATTACAACAACCCTTGTCCCCTATCTACAGGTGCCCTCAGCCCTAACGGCCATTTTATAAAGCCCCAAGTAAATTAATTTTAGTCTGTGCACAGATTTCAGCCAATTTTGTTTCAAAAGTGGGCTAACATGTTTGAGGCCTAAAGTATTTCTATCATTCTCTAGATTTGGATTGCTAAAAAATGTGTACCATTATCTGATCTAATTTTTACAGGACACCCATGACATGTAACGTAACAATTTATTAAAAAAATTTAGGACCGGCTTGTTGTCTTCTCTTTTAATTTTTAATTTTCGTGTTTTTACCCCTTGTCAGCCGGTGAGTGCGGCACACCAACCATAAATTTCTGAACCTTTCACCGATTCGAGCATGTCTGTACGACCAATTATTATCTCATGACCCGGTGTCATCATGGTCGAAAATTCCTAGTTCGCGCGACCTCCTCGTCCGTTGAGTCTCACGCAATGAATGCACGGCGCAATGTTCTGATCAGAAAATTTAAATGTGTGTGTGTCACCAGCTGAAATCCCCTTCAGCTGGTGTGCTCCACACTCTCGAGTTGCTGCTCCTCAAAATCTTCTTCTTTTCCACCTTCTGGATGGTCCACACTCCACCTGCTTCACTCCAACTCCATGGTCCTGTTTTCAGGATCTCTCTTCAGGAGCCGCCACTGCCTTCTGGTGCTGGGCCCACCTTTTGCTTCCAATTGACGTTTCCTGATGTTCCTTTTGCTTCCAACTCAGCCAAACAGTCACATTGTCATCGTTTAGTGAGTCTCGGAGTGGTGGTCACGTCAAGAGGTGGTACCATTTCTCATGTCTGCCTCACTCGTCTCCCTGTGCTGTTCACAACCCTCTCTGGTCCTCTGAATGAGCTTAGTTTGTGCTGCCCCCAAAGTTCACACATAGCCCTGCCTTCGCCCTCTGCGCTGACTGTGTTCCTTTTTCCGCTTCAAACCTACCATCGCGTCCAAAACACTGATCTGTCTGAAGCCCCTCACCAAACCAGCACTATCGCTGCTCCGCTTTTCTGTCCACAATAACCATTTTTCTCACTGACCACCACGTGCTCCTTCTGTATTTTCCTAATTTATTGATCTCGTTGTACCCACCAGACTCCTGCCAATGCCTCCCCTCGAGGAGAAATGCCATTAAATATTTAACCTTTAAACCTAATATGAATAATTGAGGTGACACCAATTTCACCTGTGAAGATATCCACAAACTCATTTTCCTGTAGGCCTCGGGATGAGAACCTTGTTATCTTATTTTAGAGCCTACTGGGATGGGGAGAAGCAGACAAACAGAACTCACCGTCTATTAATCCTGTGGCCTGCGGTGGCCTGTTCTATGTGTCATCATTAAATAATGCACTTTACGTTTGGCCCTGAGACTGAGGCCCCAATGTGACCCCACCGATTCGAATGTGAGGCCGACGCCTTCACGGGTTGCTGGAATGAGTGACTCGTGACAGCTGTTTCACATGCTCATGCTCTGATCGTGTGAATTTGTCCATTTGTCCAGCTTAGGTCAGCTCCAGTGTCCCGCCCCTTTTTTCTGGGTGGCTTTCTCTGCAGGATGCCCCAAGTCCTGACTTCACTTGATTTCACGTTGTGTTTGCTGACTTTGACATCTGTTTGTGTCCTGGACTGTTGTTTTGTTCAGGTCGTAGCCTTGAACTATGGTTGAGGAAGTTCATGGACATTCTGGTGTTTGAATGACAGTTCTTTGCTTTTTCCTTCAACTGTCTTTGTGTCCATTCATGAGTGAGAGGTCTCGCTCCCACTTCCTGTCCGCTGTCGCTCTCAGAGTCAAAATGAACCATGTAGACGTCAACTTTATGCATTCAAATCCAATGGAGCCATCACTGTTCCCCCAATCTCCTGACAAACGAAAAGTTTCGTGCATTTTGGTTGAATCCTAGCTCATGGCAAATTACATTATGTGTGTGGTAATAAAGAAATCTGCCTGTCTCTTGCTCCATTCCCACCAGCTTTGTGCTGTTAGGCTGTGAAAGAAAAACAAATTAATCTAACGCCCTTATATTATTAAACCAAAATTCAAAAGCTATATTTGTTTCATTCGGCATTTGTCTCCAACCAAAACACATCTCGCAGGGTCTGGTCTGCACAACGGGTTTTTCACCTCTAATCTAAAGTCCAAAAGCAAAAAAAATAAATTTACATCAACTTTAAAGTTCACTGAACCTCAACCCGAAACTGTCTCACTTCTCTCTAGAACTCTCGTGTTTGCCTAATTGGTGAATTGCTGACCTCTTAAAATTTCTAAAATAAGTTCTTTGCTCTGTGGCTGATTTCAAGATAAATGTTTAATCTCACCTCACCTTCCTCATCTTCTCTCGGATACTTCCACAACCCCTCTCTGTGGCCCCCCCCCTTCTCTCTTCTTGGGGCCTGAACTCACTCCCTCCATCTCCTGCCTCCTGTCTTCTTCTCAACTTCCTTGTGTACTTTTCTGTCTCAACTTCCTGTTTGCTCCTTCATCCACTTGCTTTTCACTTTCTGGGTCACCTCATCCCTCTCTGTCTTTGCCTTCCTCCACATATCTCCTGATATGAATCTCTTCCATTGCTCCTCATTTCTGGCTGCTCCTCTGTCACCCCCAAATACTTCTCTGACAACCTCCCCACTTCCTCTGTCTGACCGACTTCCTGTTTCCTTACTTCTGTTTTCTCACTTTCACATCCCCTTCTCTTCACAACCTTCTCATCTCCCTCAGTCTCTGCAACTTGCTTCAAACCTCCTGTAGGTGGCGCTGTTTGACTGCTCTTTTTCCTGTCACCAGCTGCTCTAAATTTTCTTTTAAATTGAGCTTTTCTCTGTGTGCCCTAATGCAATTAAGAACAATTCTCCTAGAAGGTCAATCTGTTTCAGCTGTCCATCATAATTATTAATTAACTGTTGATAGTCTGCTACCGTTTTACAATGTGCTATCTTTTGTTTGTCTTGTTTACATCTGGTTAGGACTAAATTAGCTAAATTTCCTGTTGATCCGTCTGCTTCCTCAACAATTTTAGACACTAATTCGCTCAACTGGTTACACCTCTCTGTGCTTTCAGTTTGTAAACGTCTGATATTTGCTCGGATCTGCAGCAACAGTTCAAGAATGTCTTTTTGTTCCTGCATTTGTTCACCTTGCATGTGCTCCATCTCGCCTTCACGCAATCTCATTCACTCAAGATGTTTATTGATCATCCGTTCTCACATGCACTCGAGTTCTGTTGTAAAACACAGCAAAAAGTCTGAAACAATTCTGAGGTGAAAACCTCTTGTGTCCAGGTTTATTTCTATGTTGAACAACATCTCCCTCTGGCGAATAAAATTATGGCAGCACCATTCACCACTGAAAAAAAAGAAAACTTCACTTCACACTCTGAGTCGACACAAACAATTAATGACCATCAAATGGACACTTATATACAAGGATCCCCTCTTTGACATTAATGAAACACGAAAACACAAAAGAAACGAGTAAAAATGCATGCAAAACGGCCGAAACTCAAAAAATCCAATCAGCACCGCCCCACAATGAACCGGCGGGCTTCCCCCTCAACTGACCAGTGGTCCGTGACCACTCTCTGGTCACGCCTCCAGTGCGAGTCCACTACGGCGAGTAGCTAGTTCGCCGCAGGGCACACTCGGCAGACGTTCCTCCCACGTGACCGCGATGTATTCCCGCGATACACCGCCGCACGGAGGTCCACTTCCCACAGTGGCTTCTGGTCTGACCCGCGACAGACCAGGCAACGGGTCGCTCGGCAACCAAAAACAGGCGGCACGGGGTGATCACGCACACAGTGACGTCCCAGGAAGTCGGGAGCTCCCCTAACGTGGTACGTGCAACAGAACATCCCCGCGAGTCCAGCCACTCTGATTGAAACGAGCGCACCCGGAAACGTCCGATGAACACGTAGCGACGCGTGCACGCCTCCCCCCTCTGGCCTCGGGCGGACGGTAACCCCCCCGTCCGTGACCAGCGGCAGCGAAACACATGACACAGACGACGTTCGACGTTTGATCCCCCAAAAAACAAGTATATGAAACACGAAAAACACACACGACGACACACGAAGGAAAAAACACGGGCACGCGCCCCCTCTCTTTCGAGCACGCGCCTCGGCCCGAAACCGAGTTGTCGGGCCCGTCCCGCACACACACACAAAGGAAAAACCACGGGCACGCGCCCCCCTCCTCACGAGCACGCGGCTCTGCCCGTGAACGCGCAGCGGGGACCGTCCCGCACCAAACAAGCGTCTGTTCAAACTGTAACCCGTGTCGACAGATCAAATCAAACTTCTATTAATTAACTTTAACTTGAAGAACCAGAATTTATCACGAGTCTGGACTTCATTTGTGCGCAGTTTAATTTGTGACGTGGCCAAATAGTCGGTTTTGTTTAAAACACGGTCGACTCACCTGATTTGTCTGTCAGAGCTCCACTGCTGCACAGCTGAAGAAGAGCCACGTCGTTTCACCAAATCAGAGAACGAGAGACAAGGCCATCACGTCGGGGTCACCATTTGAAGGAGATATTTCGACGGTGTTCAAAATGACCAGGCTCTCATGTAAAAAAGATCAAGATTTATTTGGATCAACACAGGTTACAGGTTAACAGAGTTACAGCATAAACAATCATTTGTGCACAAATTACTGTGAGCCATATTGAGCACTGACCTGTCCGACGCGCTGTTCTCAAAAAGTGCTCAAGATGTCTGTCTCTTCTCGGCAGTATAAAGTGCAGCTTTGGGCTTTTCTCGTTTCTCATTGGCTTAGGGCCTGATAAGGAGCCTTGGAGCTCCCTTGTTTATCTGTTTTATGGCCTTGGAGATTTTATGGCTGGAACAGAGGTCTAGTCTGAAAACGCTCCTTTGTTCTGCATGTTTAAAATTGTCAGATCCATGTGTTTCGTGTATTCTCTTTAATGTAAATTCATGTAGTTAATGTCCAGTTACACTAATTGATGACCAAGTGTGTGTGTTTGTTTTATAAGTGCTCAGCCTTAGTTTAAGTAAAACCTGTGTCGGCCAAAGCAAACACAAAGTGCCTTTCTGCTGCCAAGAGCTGTTAACCCTCTCTTTGCTGGATCTAAACGCGTGCATTATAATGTTGTTTAATTGCATAAACGTTTGTAAAACCATTGTAAATACCTTGATTATAGAGCGCTTGTTATTAGTTTCAAGTAAGATTAACATATAGAACATCTAAATGTGTGTATATTCCTTCAATGTCCAGAGGACCAGACTTAGCTTTTTTAGAATACCAGAGAATATTTAGATTTTTTTTCATGTGTGTATTTGTATTTGATAATAAAGTTGGACGTTTGCAATAAAATGTTCCATAGTTATGAACTATTTTGAACTATTGTTCCACATTTAATTTATTGTGTCAACGTTTGGGAAAAAAATTCTGACACATCCAAAACGTGACATTCTGTTCCACCCTGCTGCGGTCTGTGCCCCTATCTGGCAACCCTCAGAAAAAAAAATCCTAAACCCACCCCTCTCAAAGACAGAACTGAATAATGGTGAAAAGATTAGGTAAGAGAAAAAATAGATTCAGAATGCAGGGCATTTAAGCTGCAGTGGACAAATGATTATTTTTTTGTTCAATGCAAAGAAAAGGCTGTCTGTCTCATCTGTAAAGAGGCGGTGGCAGTATTCAAAGAATACAATCTGTGGCGACACTATGAATCCTGTCACAAAGACAAGCTGATAGCTTGCGTGGCCTAACATGCTAACGCGGAGGGGCTAACGCTAATGCGCGCAGCCTTTTGGATGGACACGCGGAGAAACGGCTCCCAGTAAGTTATTCACTACTAATTAACTATTTATTATTGTTCCAACATCTGTGAAGAACCCAGAGAGGGTTATTTGATTGTGCTTTCTGGAAAACAATACAGGTAACCCCCGACCTACGAACGAGTTCGGGACCTAAGAACCGTTCGCAGCTCGATCCTGTCGTAGGTAGGGGGTGAAAATTGCGTCCCGTTCGTAGGTCGTTATTCCGTTCGTAGGTCGCGGAAATACCGCTAACGGTGCGCCGCGCACACATTTAACAGCATGAGACTGACATACTGGGCCATAAACATGCACAGAACTTTATTTACAAACACTTATCTAAACCATTACACCACACATGCATCCATAAACACACACAGTAACTGTACATCAGTAACTTCACATCAGAACTGCAGGAAATCAGCTGGAAATCACATCAGCAAAATGATGTCAACAATCACACATGAACACTTCTCAAAGTGCAGCTTTTAACATCCGGGTCCGGGGCCTTTCTGGGTGGAGTTTGCATGTTCTCCCCGTGCATGCGTGGGTTTCCTCCGGGTACTCCGGTTTCCTCCCACAGACCAAAAAGCATGCTTGTTAGGCTGATTGGTGACTCTAAATTGACCCTAGGTGTGAGTGTGAGAGTGGATGGTTGTTTGGTGTGAGTGAGACAGGTCCCTCTTGTAAATGAGTCCCCGTGACTCAACGAGGCTAGCCTGTATAAATAAAGGTTGAATGAATGAATGAACATCAGAACAGCAGCAAATCAGGGACTCACATCAGCAAAATGATGTCAACAATCACACATGAATCCATAAATCCATCAGCAGCATCACATCTATCAGAAACATGTTGCAACCATCATGTTTTTGAAACCAGTGCGTTGATGAGTGTCCATGTGCATGAGAAAGAAGTCCATGAACTCAGAAAAAGCTAGAAGCAGCAGAAAAATGAAACAAAATTGCCTTACTTTGACTGAAGTGTAGGTAGACAGATGTTTTTCTCATGATCAAACCTGCATCTGATGGAACTGCTTAGCCATTGCTCAACAATGAATGTTGGGAGCATTTACTTTTCCACTGTCATGCGCAGTGTCACGCCCATGCCCAACTAACAACAGCCAAGGGGCAATCCCCTCCCCCACCTCGCCGATTGCCGTGTGTGACGCAGTTACGCCGTAGCTCGATTATATACTTGTAATGGGGCTCGTTCGTAGGTCACGTATTTTCTGCCGTACGTCGATGGCATTCTTCTACTTTGGCTCGTTCGTAGGTCCCGTGGTTCGCAGGTCGGTGGAGTCGTAGGTCGGGGGTTCCCTGTACATGTTTACATTTAGGCACTCCTGCAATTGTCACACTTTTTCCTGTTACAAACTGACTCCGGCCCCCCACCAGAGAAGGGAAAAGTTATGTGGCCCTCACAGGAAAAAGTTTGGGGACCCCTGCTCTAAATTGTCCCAGGTGAGAGAGAGAGAGAGAGTGAATGGTTGTTTGTCTCATTTGTCTCTTATGTGACCCCTGTGATGGACTGGAGACATGTCCCGGGTGTCCCCCATCTCTCACACAGTGACTGTTGGACATTGACACAAGCTGACCCTACAACCCAGTAAAGGAGAATGGGGTAAAAATAGTAGATAGCAGCTGGTGATATGCTTACCTTTTAGGAATGCTAGTTTTATTACCTCCGACAAGGAGGTTATGCTTTTGGTAGTGTTGGTTTGTCTGTGCACACGATTACTCAAAAAGTTATGAATAGATTTTCTTGAAAAAATTTTTTTTGTTCATAACTTAGATCTGAATACTGTTTTTCTTTAACATTTTCTACTTTACAGGGAGTCCTCGACTTACGAACGAGTTCCGGACCTAAGGACCATTCGTATGTCGAAAATGACATAAGTCTGATCCATACAATTTTTTTTAAAATAAATGAATACATGTACAGTACTGTACAGTCACCAAGCACTTAGCCTATCCTAACACAGTTTTTAAAGATGGAGTGAGTTGAATTGCCTCCCTTTCGTGCTGCTGTTTATAATGATGTTTTTCCACTACATTAGGGCTTAGTGTATTACTAGTTGATGTTTCTCTTAGTTAATTCTAGATGTTATTACGTTTTTTCTCTTGCATTTGTTGTTGGATGTAACTGGGACCCCGTGTACATAATCTCGTTTTCATCACATGTACCACATGCGGTGCAAATGACAATAAAGACTCTCTAACTCTCTCACTCTCTCTTTCACATAAAGGGAGCTAGCTCCCTTTATGTGAATGGAGCCTGCTAGGGAGGAGGGAGACAATTCAACTCACTCCTTCATCTTTAAAAACGGTGTTAGGATAGGCTAAGTGCTTGTTGACTGTACAGTACTGTACATTTATCTATTTATTTAAAAAAATATATATATATATATATTTTTTTTTATGTATAAATAGATAAATGTACAATATTCACCTTGCAATTATATAATCTCTACTTAATTGTTTTAAGTATGGACTAGGAGAAAGTCCACTTCAACACTAACAGTAATTTTCTAAAGCAAACCTGTCTCCTGTTTCTCATTTCCTTCTGTACATGAATGAATTACTTCTCCAGTGCGAAGATGTCACACAGAAGATTTAAAGTTTATTTTGTTCTTGAACATTAATGCTTTTCCTGTCTTTGTGGAAGCACATTTACATATCTTCTACATGGTTTTTGGTCCATCTTGTAATTCGGGGTCACATTGTTTGTCAGAGTTATCCATCTTTGAGCCCTTTCTCCAGCTCACCTTGCTGCCTCCCTTTTGTCATGTCTATTGTTGTCCTTCGCTCAAATATTCAGTACACAAAATCTAGCTGTTCTTGCTTGCTTTGTCAGAAGTCATTTGTTTTATTTGAATAATTCAAAAAGGGGGAAAAAAGTTTTCCTTTTTTAAGACAAGCCAGTAGGTTTGGACTTGCATTTACGTTCTTTGTGTGAATACTTTGAAGATGAATTTTGTTTCCAATATTTCCAAAAAAGAAGCAGGATTTCAATTTAGTAGATACACTGTACTTGCCATGCCTTAAAGCACTGATTATAGTTTTAAAACTTAAGTCATTTAAAAATAATCACTGCTTTTGAGATGAATAAATAATTTAAATCAGTCGCTCCTAAACTTTAAGTTCAAGTTCAAGTAGGTTTTATTGTCATTCACATCACATGTGATACATGAGGTGGAACAAAATTGTTTACTCAGGATCCCAGTTACATCCAACAATAGCAAAAATATAAAGTATATAAAGAAACAGTAAATACGGATCTGAAGCAAACATGAGGGTATCTACCATATTGTGTCTTTAAACACATACGGTGCCACCCAGATGTAAAGGATTTTTGAGGAGGTCAATATTAATACTGACCTCTTTACTGTATCCTTAATTAATTTACTTATTCAGATTGAATAGTAATTTCACGGATTCTTTTCTTTTTCAGTTTACCCAATATTTCTGTGATCTTTATGATGGATAAATAAATAAAGCCATTAAGTGACAGAGAACGTTGACTTAGTTTGGTATGTCAAAGACACTACCATTTATTTAAAATAAATCAACTAAATTAACACCATTACACTTGATTGACATGATTTCACTTTCTTGCAATTTAACACGTCAGCACATTTAAATTGCAACACAACAGACATAAATACAGGATGTCATTATACTTAGTCTGTGGCTCTTTAGCTTAAATATAGTTACCAGATAGATTGAGAGGGATAAGGAGAGGTTGGAGAGGTTAAGAGAGGAAGTTATTGATCTTGAGTTTAACCAGATGACACTTTCCATCCGACTTCTGCTAAATCCAGGTACGTTTGTAAACAGCTCTTTACCTTGAAGACGACTAGTCTTATAAGGAGATGGTACCAGCCTTTCAGGCGTACAGAATCGTTGCAGGTCCAGTACGTCCGAACCGGTTCTCGTTTACGTTTCAACGTCTCCTGGGATCCGCGTCGATCATCAGAAAAGCGTCAGCTCCTGGTTGGCTTCAAGATAACTTATTCCAGGAAGGAATAAACAAAGTTTTGAGCTTACGCTCGTTCGAAGTGGACTCATAACAACATGTTATTAGTCCTTAACTGGATGACGTGTCCTTAGCGTGTGACTGAGTTCATCCAGCTCTTTGGGACGACCTCACATCTTGAAGTTCCNCCATATTGTGTCTTTAAACACATACGGTGCCACCCAGATGTAAAGGATTTTAGAGGGGTCAGTATTAAGCTGACCTCTTTACCTTAATTAATTTACTTATTCAGATTGAATAGTAATTTCACGGATTCTTTTCTTTTTCAGTTTACCCAATATTTCTGTGATCTTTATGATGGATAAATAAATAAAGCCATTAAGTGACAGAGAACGTTGACTTAGTTTGGTATGTCAAAGACACTACCATTTATTTAAAATAAATCAACTAAATTAACACCATTACACTTGATTGACATGATTTCACTTTCTTGCAATTTAACACGTCAGCACATTTAAATTGCACACAACAGACTTCAATACAGGATGTTATTATACTTAGTCTGTGGCTCTTTAGCTTAAATATAGTTACCAGATAGATTGAGAGGGATAAGGAGAGGTTGGAGAGGTTAAGAGAGGAAGTTATTGATCTTGAGTTTAACCAGATGACACTTTCCATCCGACTTCTGCTAAATCCAGGTACGTTTGTAAACAGCTCTTTACCTTGAAGACGACTAGTCTTATAAGGAGATGGTACCAGCCTTTCAGGCGTACAGAATCGTTGCAGGTCCAGTACGTCCGAACCGGTTCTCGTTTACGTTTCAACGTCTCCTGGGATCCGCGTCGATCATCAGAAAAGCGTCAGCTCCTGGTTGGCTTCAAGATAACTTATTCCAGGAAGGAATAAACAAAGTTTTGAGCTTACGCTCGTTCGAAGTGGACTCATAACGTCATGTTATTAGTCCTTAACTGGATGACGTGTCCTTAGCGTGTGACTGAGTTCATCCAGCTCTTTGGGACGACCTCACATCTTGAAGTTCCCAGCAGACTTTCTCGTTCCAGCAAAAACTTAGAACTTTAAGAAAGAACTCTGAGACTTGTCTCTTTCCCATTGGTTCAAAAGAAACAGTCGAGGAGTTCACTTGCTGTTATTACGACCCAAGGTTACAGCCAGCAGCAGAGGAAATGTTTAGGAAAAGACACTCATAGACTCCAAGAGGAAAAATACTTGGATTAGTGTCTTAACACTTCTAGAACAAATCTGCAAATCACAATAACACATAAAATTCACTCTGACACCATTATATGGTCAAGTAACACAGTAATACTCCATATTAAAAGAATAACAGCATATAACATATATCATGAAAATGACAAAAGTTATTCTTTTGATTACATTAGAATAAAATCAAAGATAGAAATAGTCTCTTTTGGTGACTATGTTCTCAGATTACAACTAATGGAATAATTTGTAGTAAATGTCTTGCTTTACTGAAAGGTCAGTAAAGGTCATCTCTGGAACAGTTCAAAAACCTTAGTTTGACCCTGGGTAGGTCCACTACATCTCCCCCCTTTTGGAAGCCATCGCCAGTCCTTGGGGATGGGGTCCAACATGAAAGGAAACCTTGAACTGTCTCTGATCTTGAAGTAATCCAGCAAGTGGAAAAGAAAAATCAAAAATTATAATCCCATAAAGTTTTTGGAACTTCCATACTGTTCGGAGGTAATCCCATTGC
This sequence comes from Garcialebias charrua, assembly GCA_038048925.1. Lineage (NCBI taxonomy): Eukaryota > Metazoa > Chordata > Actinopteri > Cyprinodontiformes > Rivulidae > Garcialebias > Garcialebias charrua. The sequence goes on from JBBPBX010044004.1 coordinate 12,274, forward strand.
GGTAAGCTTTTAATCCCTTGGAAAACAAAGTCTTATAATCCACAGCGGTAATTCCACAGCAGTAATTCCACAACGATTAGTTTTGTTGATTGATCAGCAACAATTGTTTTCATAATCAGCATGTAGAGGGGATCCCTCGATTGACGCAGAGGAGGCGACCCTTGGATGAAGGTTGAAGACCAAGCGTTGGAGCTGCAGGTCCCCACATCGAAGGTTGTTGGCTGGTTGGCTTCCAGTCAGTGCCACTCTGGTTCTATGTGTCATGCAATTATGTGGTTTTTTAGGTGGGCTTATGATTGGGATTTTACATTAGGCCTACCTATATGCACCTGGTATGTAAGCTATCATGGTTTAGATCAGCTACAATTACCAATTAAGGGGTGGATCAATTCTGTAAAATTAGATATAGGGATCTATACCTATAAAATTTTGGAGGGCTTCTGTAACGAAGGCCTCTAATTCCAAACTATTCCTCCATTCATTACTTAGTTTAGGTTAAACTAAAATAGAAAAATGAAATATAGTTTGATCTAAATGTCTGTTGTCTTTTAGACGAACGACGTAGGATTTGGTATTCCTAATAAATTTTGAAGTCTATGGCGAGACTCATCAAAATGAATAGATAATCTAGAATAGAAACGATCGAATCGGTTCAATTTAGAAATTGTGAGACCAGTGTAGTTTATGGTACCTTGAGTAGCTTTAAACTACATTGACTCTTCAACGATTGAGATTTAACAAACCGAACTGCATGTTGGCATAGTTAAATCCATCCATCCATCCATCCATCCATTTTCGTCCGCTTATCCGGGGTCGGGTCGCGGGGGTAGCAGCCTAAGTAGGGAGGCCCAGACTTCCCTCTCCCCAGCCACATGGAGCAGCTCCTCTGGGGGAATCCCAAGGCGTTCCCAGGCCAGCCGAGAAACATAGTCCCTCCAGCGTGTCCTGGGTCTTCCTCTGGGTCTCCTCCCGGTGGGACATGCCCGGAACACCTCCCCAGGGAGGCGTCCAGGAGGCATCCTAACCAGATGCCCGAGCCACCTCAACTGGCTCCTCTCGATGTGGAGAAGCAGCGGCTCTACTCCGAGTCCCTCCCGGATGACTGAGCTTCTCACCCTATCTCTAAGGGAGAGTCCAGCCACCCTGCGGAGAAAACTCATTTCAGCCGCTTGTATCCGAGATCTTGTTCTTTCGGTCACAACCCAAAGCTCATGACCATAGATGAGGGTGGGAACGTAGATCGATCGGTAAATTGAGAGCTTTGCCTTTTGACTCAGCTCTCTCTTCACCACGACAGACCGGTACAGCGCCCGCTTCACTGCGGACGCTGCACCTATCCGCCTATCGATCTCACGCTCCAGTTTTCCCTCATTCGTGAACAAGACCCCGAGATACTTAAACTCCTCCACTTGGGGCAGGACCTCCTCCCCGACCCGGAGAGGGCATGCTACCCTTTTCCGGCTCAAGACCATGGCCTCGGATTTGGAGGAACTGATCCTCATCCCGGCCGCATCACACTCGGCTGCAAACCGCTCCAGTGAAAGTTGTAGATCACGACCTGATGAAGCCAATAGGACCATATCATCTGCAAAAAACAGAGAAGCGATTCTAAGGTCACCAAAACGGATCCTCTCAACACCTTGGTTGCGCCTAGAAATTCTGTCCATAAAAGTTATGAACAGAATCAGTGACAAGGTGCAACCTTGGCGGAGTCCAACTCTCACCGGAAACTAGCCTGACTTACTGCTGGCAATGCGGACCAAGCTCTGACCCCTGGTCGTACAGGGACCTAACAACCCGTATCAAAGTGCCCGGTACCCCATACTCACTGAGTACCCCCCACAGGGCCCCCCGAGGGATGCGGTCGAATGCCTTCTCCAAGTCTACAAAGCACATGTAAACTGGTTGGGCAAACTCCCACGTACCCTCCAGGACCCTGTTGAGGGTGTAGAGCTGGTCCAGTGTTCCACGACCAGGACGAAAACCACACTGCTCCTCCTGAATCCGAGGTTCGACTATCCGACGGACCCTCCTCTCCAGAACCCCTGAATAGACCTTACCAGGGAGGCTTAAGAGTGTGATCCCCCTATAGTTGGAACACACCCTACGGTCCCCCTTTTTGAATAGGGGAACCACCACCCCAGTCTGCCAATCCAAGGGAACTGCCCCCGATGTCCACGCGATATTGCAGAGTCGCGTAAGCCAACACAACCCTACAACATCCAGAGCCCTAAGGAACTCCGGGCGAATCTCATCCACCCCTGGAGCCCTGCCACCGCAGAGCTTTTTAACCACCTCGGTGACCTCAGCACCAGAGATTGGAGAGCCCGACCCAAAGTCCCCAGGCTCCGCTTCCTCAGTGGAAGACGTGCCAGTAGGATTGAGGAGGTCTTCGAAGTATTCCGCCCACCGACTCACAACATCCCGAGTTGAGGTCAACAGCACGCCATCCCCACCATAAATGGTGTTGGTCGCATACCGCTTTCCCCCCCTGAGACGCCGGATGGTGGACCAGAATCGCCTCGAAGCCGTACGGAAGTCATTCTCCATGGCCTCTCCGAACTCCTCCCACGCCCGAGTTTTTGCCTCAGCAACCACCCGAGCCGCATGCCGCTTGGACTGCCGGTACCTATCTGCTGCTTCCGGGGTCCCACAGGCCAAAAAGGCCCAATAGGACTCCTTCTTCAGCCTGACAGCATCCCTCACCGCCGGTGTCCACCACCGGGTTCGAGGGTTGCCACCACGACAGGCACCAACAACCTTGCGGCCACAGCTCTGATAAGCTGCCTCGACAATAGAAGGCGCGGAACATGGCCCACTCGGACTCAATGTCCCCTGACTCCCTCGGAACGTGTTCAATGCTCTCCCGGAGTTGGGAGTTAAAGCTCTGTATTACGGGAGACTCTGCCAGACTTTTCCAGCAGACCCTCACAATACATTTGGGTCTGCCAGGTCTGACCGGCATCCTCCCCCATCCTTCAGCCTGACAGCGTCCCTCACCGCCGGTGTCCACCACCGGGTTCGAGGGTTGCCACAACGACAGGCACCAACAGCCTTGTGGCCACAGCTCTGAT
>JBBPBX010044005.1:4013-21804 GCA_038048925.1 Garcialebias charrua
TCATCTGCGTATGTTTCCCATACACAGACGAAATTCGTCTCTGCATTTAACCCAACCACCTACCAGGTGGTGCAGTGAGCAGCCAGAAAGCGCCCAGGGAGCTGGAGAAATAGGTGTGCACTCATAGACACCCCAAGGTGGGTAGTGGCCGGGGCGCGAACCCGCGTCCTTCGGGTCCCAAGTCAAAAGCCCTGCCACTAGACCATCTTGGAGCCAACTAGGCTTTGCTATAACGTCAAGTGCAAGGGATAGTTTTCAGTTTTCGTAAAGATATATGCCTATTGTATTGTTTTATGACAAAAACAATAATTTAAAATGCAAAAATGTAATTGAACTTATTTTGTTTAGACTGTTCACAGGGAAAAGGCTGATCTAAGATTCCTCCTAAATTTGCTTAGTTAACAACAATGAACTGAGTCACTTAAATGTTACTAGTTCCATCTGTGTAATATTGTTAAAATTAGAAACATCTAAAAATCATGCCGAAAAACGGTTCATGCAGTTGTCATGTTTAGATTGGACTATTGCAATGGTTTATTATCTACTTCTTTAAAACATCTTCAGTTAATTAAAAACGCTGCTGCCAGAGTCTTAACTGGAGTTAGTAAGAGAAATCCCCTCTCTCCAGTTTTAGCTTCTCTCCAGTGACTCCTTGTCAAATCCATAATTTAATTCAAAATCTTACTTCTAACCTACAAAGCTCTCAACAACCTAGCTCCATCTTAAAAACCTGATTCATGATATCATGGTGCACTAAGATTCATAACTGGTTGTGATTATCGTACCCACCACTGCACCCTGTATTCACTGGTTAACTGGACATCATTAACCTCACGCAGACTCTTCCACTGGTACATTTTCATCTTTAAATCACTTCTTGGTCTGCTGCCCTCATACATCTCCTCCTACATGTCTTTGCGTGAGTGCAGCTACAGTGATTACCTGCAGTGTTCCGTCAGTGAGGACTGAACTTGGAAAAAGGGCCTTCTCCTACTCCGCTCCTGCTTCATGGAATATCTTACAAAAAGATCTGAAGCTCTCGACCTTGACTTCTCTAAATGGTTTTCAGAATCTGTTGGAATCCTGGCAAAAACCAATGCAGATTTGTTCCTGTCTTTGATTTTATACGTCTACCTTATAATGTTTTGCTAGTTTTTTGATACTTTGTTAAAAAAAAAATTTTTTTTTTTTTTTCTCTCTTTTGTTTTCTATTGTTTATTGTTTGTTTGTTTATTGTTTATTGTTTAAGGAAATTCTACCATTGCTGTTCATTGTTCTTTAGTTTTAGCAGGTCGCTTTCGTAAATGAGCCCATGAGGTTCAAAAGATTTACCTGACTAAATAAAGGTTGAATGAATGAATGAATGAATGATTCCAAAAAAGTTGGGACACTAAACAAATTGTGAATAAAAACTGAATGCAATGATGTGGAGATGGCAAATGTCAATATTTTATTAGTAATAGAACATAGATGACAGATCAAAAGTTTAATCTGAGTAAATGTAACATTTTAAAGGAAAAATATGTTGATTCAAAATTTCACAGTGTCAACAAATCCCAAAAAAGTTGGGACAAGTAGCAATAAGTGGCTGGAAAAAGGAAATTGAGCATATAACGAACAGCTGGAAGACCAATTAACACTAATTAGGTCAATTGACAACATGATTGGGTATAAAAAGAGCTTCTCAGAGTGTCAGTGTCTCTCAGAAGCCAAGATGGTAAGAGGATCACCAATTCCACCATTGTTGCACAGAAAGATAGTGCAGCAATACCAGAATGGTGTTACCCAGCGTAAAATAGCAAAGACTTTTAAGTTATCATCATCAACCGTGCATAACATCATCAAAAGATTCAGAGAATCTGGAACAATCGCTGTGCGTAAGGGTCAAGGCCGTAAAACTCTACTGGATGCTCGTGATCTCCGGGCCCTTAAACGTCACTGCACCTCAAACAGGAATGCCACTGTCAAGGAAATAACAGAATGGGCTCAGGAATACTTCCAGAAAGCATTGTCAGTGAACACAATCCACCGTGCCATCCGCCGTTGCCAGCTGAAACTCTACAGTGCAAAGAGGAAGCCATTTCTAAGCAAGCTCCACAAGCTCAGACGTTTGCACTGGGCCAGGGGTCATTTAAAATGGAGTGTGGCAAAATGGAAGACTGTTCTGTGGTCAGATGAGTCACGATTTGAAGTTCTTTATGGAACACTGGGACGCCATGTCATCCGGACCAGAGAGGACAAGGATAGCCCAAGTTGTTATCAACGCTCCGTTCAGAAGCCTGCATCACTGATGGTATGGGGTTGCATGAGCGCTTGTGGCATGGGCAGCTTGCATGTCTGGAAAGACACCATTAATGCAGAGAACTATGTTCAGGTTCTAGAACAACATATGCTCCATCTAGACGTCATCTCTTTCAGGGAAGACCCTGCATTTTTCAACAAGATAATGCCAGACCACATTCTGCAGCAATCACAACATCATGGCTACGTAGGAGAAGGATCCGGTACTGAAATGTCCAGCCTGCAGTCCAGATCTTTCACCTATAGAGAACATTTGGTGCATCATAAAGAGGAAGGTGCGACAAAGAAGGCCCAAGACGATTGAACAGTTAGAGGCCTGTATTAGACATGAATGGGAGAGCATTCCTATTTCTAAACTTGAGAAACTGGTCTCCTCTGTCCCCAGACGTCTGTTGAGTGTTGTAAGAAGAAGGGGGGATGCCACACAGTGGTAAAAATGGACTTGTCCCAACTTTTTTGGGATTTGTTGACGCCATGAAATTTTGAAACAACATATTTTTCCCTTAAAATGATACATTCTCTCAGTTTAAACTTTTGATCTGTGATTTGTGTTCTATTCTGAATAAAATATTAGATGTTGGCACCTCCACATCATTGCATTCAGTTTTTATTCACAATTTGTTTAGTGTCCCAACTTTTTTGGAATCCGGTTTGTATATTCAAGATCTTATTGTTCCATATTTTCCTAACAGAGCACTTTGCTCTCAGACTGCAGGCTTACTTGGAGTTGGTGGTAACCAAAGCAGAATGGGAGGAAGATCTTTCAGTTATCAGGCTCCTCTCTTGTGGAACAACTTCCAGTTTCTGTCCGTGAGGCTGACACATTGTCCAGTTTAAGACTGGCCTCAAGACTTTCCTTTTTGATCAATTCTATAGTTAGTGTTGGCTTGTTATGCTGCCTTAAGCTTAAACTACTGGAGGACAAATTGACCTGATTTCTTAAAACTAATTATTAAAATTGAATAGATTTCATTTGATACCATTTCTATTTTAACATGTGATTCTTGGCCTGCCATTGTGTATCTGTTCCTATCAAACCTAGTCGTTTGAAGGAGATGACTGCTTGTCCTGAGCCTGGTTCTACTAAATGTTTCTTCCTCATGAGGGAGTTTTTCCTTTCCACTGTCACCTTCATGCTTGCTCAAGATGAGAGTTCTGCAATAGAGTTAAATTCAAAGCTGTCTGCTCCTCAGATAGTGTTAACTTATTATTATTATTATTATTATTATTATCATTATTATTATTTAGTATGAATGTTTCTGTTCAGTAACCTGGGATGACTTCTATTGTGGCTTGGCACTACAGTATGTAAATAAACTGAGAAAAATATTAAACATTAAATCTACAAAATTGGTCAGTAATGGTAAGCAGAACTTATTCTATTTGCATAATCTTGTTTAAATAATATTAACCTCCTATAATACATATACATTTATAATAGTTGTAGATACATTAACTGTGTTTTCCAACAACGTGTTTTGTATTGTGTTTTGCACTTGAATTGAAGCCCATCCCATCCATCCCATTTAAAAAATTTCATCACCCTGAATATTATATTTTTAATCTGGTTGAGCAGAATAGGGATGCTTTTCCTATCTATCCTTCTGCAGAGCTCATCTTGCATCTTACCTGCCTGTGTAGCAGCTTAAAGCGTGCTTCGAAGATAAACTGCTCTGATTAAGAAACCATGTCAAGATCTCCTCCATCCTAATCTCTGCTGCACATTTAACAACTGCTAACAAGAAGGCAGCGGGCTCTTGGGAGATGCAACACTAAAATATGTTTATTTGTGGATGCAGTGAGGCATGTATGCCCACAAGGACGTGTGGATAAAAAGGTTAGGAACAGAGTTTATACATATCCCTGCATGTATTCATGCCAGTGTGTGGGTGTGTGTGTCTCTGGTTATGCGTGTTTGTCATTGTTTAGCTGCAGAAATCATGTTTTCCACGTCACCAAGTGAGCAGGAAATAAAACGGGTGACTATGCTGCGTGCAAGCTTCACAATTAGATTAGAACAGTAAATTGATTGTAAGCATGCAGTTGTCTTTATCGGAAAGTGCCAGTGATTGTGGAGGTGGGTGAGCGTGCCGGCACCTAATTTGATCACTCAGCAGCTAATGCAATCTGCATTACGGCAGCCATTGAAAATTGGGATAACGCTCGAAAGGGGTGAGTTGGAGAGGTGGAAAAGGGCTGGAGATCACACACAGCCTAGCAATCGATTGAAGTTAAGAGACAGAAACCCAAACTTTTGTGTTCACTTCCTATATCTCTGTTTACAAAAGCAGCAAAAACCTCTATAAATAACATCTTATCAGCATTTTTGTGTTTTAAACTGCAATTATTGTGAAAAAGTCTTGTCTTTATAAAAAAATTAAGGCAAAAACCAGAAGCAAAAAAAAAAAAAATTAAATCATTGTTTGAAAACATGCTTTTTTAATAAAATTGTCAATATCTATTTAACCTGAAAATAATTTAATTTGTTTTTATTCTACCAATCCATACATCGAATGGGATTGGATCAGTGTTGGATGAAGATTATGATTTGTCTGAGCAGGTGGAGGTGACCTACAGAGAAAAAAAGAAAATACACTCAGCCCCATTCTGTTCTTTCCATAATAAACAGCATTATTGGCTTGTGTCTTTAGAAAAGACGGTGACTACTGTATACCTTAATTGGGGTCAGATTTCTTATTATTCACAACTTTATACACTTCTTTGACATATGTTTTCTGCCTGTCTGAAATAATGTCTCAAAAAAGTGCACAAATGCCTCTTTAAACTGAGACTTGTTGATTTTAGAGACACTGGTAAGTTAGATTATGAAGGCCTGAGAGGTCTTTTTTTAAATAAACCTGTATTTCAATGAGCTGCAAAGCACAGACGACAGTAAGCTGCTTCTTTAGACACAACCCGCCTGGCGTTGCTATAGAGACAAAAGAGTCAAGATAACTGTTATTAATTTGTGGTAACTCTTCATTTTACCTCCCTCACAAAAAAAAAAAAACACATCCACGTGTACTTTAACACCCTTTTGTGTTTTATAATCATGACTGCAAAAAAGGATAATAAAAAAAATTGAGGTATTTTTCTAACCGGAGCATTTAAAATGTAAAATTCAGTTTTCAAAAATGATGTCATGAGAAGGATGAGAAAAATATGAATTATTTCAGGCTAAGCTGATGACAGCAGCAGATCAGTCATGTGAAAATCAGTGTGTTTGTGTGTTCACAGCTGCTTATGAAGGGAGGCACTGTGTGGTTGCAGCACCTCTGTGTGAAAGTTGTGTCAGGTGGAGGCAAAGATGCCACTGTTAATATCAACAGAGAAAATGAGTTGTTAACTTATTTTAGCACTGATTAGTATCCAAGTAAAGTTATTTTCCCAATTTCTTGCTTTAAATTGGCTCTAATGAGTTAAGTAATCAGCAGATGGTAACACATAAATTCTGATTATGTCTTTCCATTAAACATCAATGAAAATGTTCTTCCTCCACTACTCTGCTTCCTGTAGCACCTCATTATTGCAGAAATTCCTTTAATGATTTGGAGTAAATGTATGGCAGATTTCCCAAAGTAAATAATATCACAATCAGCAATAAAGCTGTTAAACTTGAGCAAATCACACTGTGATTACCGTTTTTTGTTTTGTTGTGTTTCTCCAAAAGAAGACATTGCATTTTGAAAAGGACACTTGCATAAATTGATATGCAAGGCAGCCAGATGTAAAACTGACCTTTGAAGCATTTAATTATCTCTGCTATTCTTTAGGAAAGTCACAGTTTTAACACAAAAAACACAGTTGGAGTTAGAGGCAAACCTTGATTAAATCTAACTTACAAATGTAAAACTGAATAATTTGTCAGCAAGTTTGCAGCTCGTCTGTGGGTGAACTAGTTGGGAAATCATAAATGATTATTTGTAACATGTCTAAACTTTTCAAGGTGCATATTTTGTTTCAAACCAATGTATCCAGGTCTCTGTAAAGTAAATGGCGTAATCCCGACTGTCACTCAAAGATCTGAACTATTCATGACTAGATCTGTAAGGACAGAGTTTACGCTTTCCTGGTTTGCTAATGGTCAACTCACATTTAAACTGAATCTACAACCCTTGAGGACCTCGTCTCAAAACGACACCAAGATAAGCCTAATCTCCACAGAATTCACTCTTCCAAAGTCAGCTACATCAAATGGACAGGCTTAGAGTGAGCCAAGACTTTCTACAGTGATTTGCTTTTAAAGGCCATGAACTTCTGCTTTAGGCCAAAACACCCTTTCCAATATAGTGAATGTGATAAGCTAAACTCAAGTCGCTAAACCCTGCAGTTATCAGACCAACAAGTTACTTGACAGTAGGGGATTTGGGGTGTGCAATTTTCAGTCTGTGTGAGCAGTATCAAAAATGGTGTTTCCAAAAACCTAGAGCACATCAGATCATTCATAGATTTTAAGACTTGCAGCATTCAAAGAGAGCAGGTTCTACATGGAAAACAAATAACTTTTTTTATCCATCCATCCATCCATCTTCTTCCGCTTATCCGGGGTCGGGTCGCGGGGGTAGCAGCCTAAGTAGGGAGGCCCAGACTTCCCTCTCCCCAGCCACTTGGAGCAGCTCCTCCGGGGGAATCCCAAGGCGTTCCCAGGCCAGCCGAGAAACATAGTCCCTCCAGCGCGTCCTGGGTCTTCCTCTGGGTCTCCTCCCGGTGGGACGTGCCCGGAACACCTCACCAGGGAGGCGTCCAGGAGGCATCCTAACCAGATGCCCGAGCCACCTCAACTGGCTCCTCTCGATGTGGAGAAGCAGCGGCTCTACTCCGAGTCCCTCCCGGATGACTGAGCTTCTCACCCTATCTCTAAGGGAGAGTCCAGCCACCCTGCGGAGAAAACTCATTTCAGCCGCTTGTATCCGAGATCTTGTTCTTTCGGTCATAACCCAAAGCTCATGACCATAGATGAGGGTGGGAACGTAGATCGATCGGTAAATTGAGAGCTTTGCCTTTTGACTCAGCTCTCTCTTCACCACGACAGACCGGTACAGCGCCCGCTTCACTGCGGACGCTGCACCTATCCGCCTATCGATCTCACGCCCCAGTTTTCCCTCATTCGTGAACAAGATCCCGAGATACTTAAACTCCTCCACTTGGGGCAGGACCTCCTCCCCGACCCGGAGAGGGCATGCTACCCTTTTCCGGCTCAAGACCATGGCCTCGGATTTGGAGGAACTGATCCTCATCCCGGCCGCATCGCATTCAGCTGCAAACCGCTCCAGCGAAAGCTGTAGATCACGAGCTGATGAAGCCAATAGGACCACATCATCTGCAAAAAACAGAGAAGCGATTCTAAGGCCACCAAAACGGATCCTCTCAACACCTTGGCTGCGCCTAGAAATTCTGTCCATAAAAGTTATGAACAGAATCGGTGACAAAGGGCAACCTTGGCGGAGTCCAACTCTCACCGGAAACGAGCCTGACTTACTGCCGGCAATGCGGACCAAGCTCTGACACCGGTCGTACAGGGACCTAACAGCCCTTATCAAAGGGCCTGGTACCCCATACTCCCGGAGTACCCCCCACAGAACCCCCCGAGGGACGCGGTCGAATGCCTTCTCCAAGTCCACAAAACACATGTAAACTGGTTGGGCAAACTCCCACGCACCCTCCAGGACCCTGCTGAGGGTGTAGAGCTGGTCCAGTGTTCCACGACCAGGACGAAAACCACACTGCTCCTCCTGAATCCGAGGTTCGACTATCCGACGGACCCTCCTCTCCAGAACCCCTGAATAGACCTTACCAGGGAGGCTTAAGAGTGTGATCCCCCTATAGTTGGAACACACCCTACGGTCCCCCTTTTTAAATAGGGGAACCACCACCCCAGTCTGCCAATCCAAGGGAACTGCCCCAGATGTCCACGCGATATTGCAGAGTCGCGTAAGCCAACACAACCCTACAACATCCAGAGCCCTAAGGAACTCCGGGCGAATCTCATCCACCCCCGGAGCCTTGCCACCGCGGAGCTTTTTAACCACCTCGGCGACCTCAGCACCAGAGATCAGAGAACCCGACCCAAAGTCCCCAGGCTCTGCTTCCTCAGTGGAAGACGTGCCAGTAGGATTGAGGAGGTCTTCGAAGTATTCCGCCCACCGACTCACAACATCCCGAGTTGAGGTCAGTAGCACGCCACCTCCACCATAAATGGTGTTGGTCTCGTACCTCTTTCCCCCCCTGAGACGCCGGATGGTGGACCAGAATCGCCTCGAAGCCGTACGGAAGTCATTCTCCATGGCCTCTCCGAACTCCTCCCACGCCCGAGTTTTTGCCTCAGCAACCACCCGAGCCGCATGCCGCTTGGACTGCCGGTACCTATCAGCTGCTTCCGGGGTCCCACAAGCCAAAAAGGCCCAATAGGACTCCTTCTTCAGCCTGACAGCATCCCTCACTGCCGGTGTCCACCACCGGGTTCGAGGGTTGCCACCTCGACAGGCACCAACAACCTTGCGGCCACAGCTCCGATAAGCTGCCTCGACAATAGAGGCGCGGAACACGGCCCACTCGGACTCCATGTCCCCCGCCTCCCTCGGAACGTGTTCAAAGCTCTCCCGGAGGTGGGAGTTAAAGCTCCGTCTTACGGGAGACTCTGCCAGACGTTCCCAGTAATCAGCCTTACATTACTCCCCCTTGCTCTCGCTGAAATTCAGCTCAGCCTCCTTAGCTCCACCTCCACTGCATGTCCTGTCGCAACCGCTGCAATATTCTGCGTTGCAAAAACTTTTTTTATTTAAATATATATAAATTAACCATGATCTTACATGACATAATCTTTGCACATATACCGTAAACAGAGTTGAGGTGCAGTGGGTCAGAAAACTGATAGAGGCCACTTGCACTCTCACCCAAATGGGGATTTTGTGCAGAGAAGAGAAGACAGATGAATGTACACACACAGGTCAAAAACACAACTGTGAAAATAAAACCCGAGTGTGCTCACAAAAACCTTCTAATTGGCAGCGTGGTGTGTGATGCCCTGCTGGAGCTGCTGAGGGGAGAGGATCCCAGAGCTGAATAGAGGCAATAATCAATAACAGCATCACAAATGCTTCTGGCTGCCATCAGTCTAACTTACTGCATCACTAAACTGCCACTAAGAAAAGGAGCTAAATAAAGACCAGTATTACTTGAGAATCAGCCTTACATTACTTAAATGCTTAAAACACAGTTGAAATGTGAAGATGTAGGCTGATGTATTGTAAAATGTAGCATTACAAGCTGAAATACAAATATCAAAGCTAAAAGCTTGCCTTCTTTATTTTAAAGCTGCAGTCTGTAAGTTTCTGTAGAACGCAGGACTTGGAAAAATTTTCAACAGGGAAAGCATTCTGGTCCCTCCCCCTCAGAGCCATATATGGCTCTGCTCCCCCTTGCTCTCGCTGAAATTCAGCTCAGCCTCCTTAGCTCCGCCTCCACTGCATGTCCTGTCGCAGCCGCTGCAATATTCTGTGTTTATATGTTAATAAAACGTTCTAAAAAATAAAATAAAAACATGGAGCGCTGGTCCAGCACACCAGAACACCAGGAAATCTGCAGAGCCTCGCGCAGCCACGTTGAACCCGAGTTTAATTCGCTCGTGACAAATTCATTCATTTCCTCATTATTTCAGTCATGGAGTCAGCGGAGGAGGAAGCGATCACTTGACTTTTGGCAAAAAAACAAAAGAAAAGTCCAGATCAGGGATGAAGAAGGGGAATTTAATACATTTGTGTCACATACAAAACAGTTTTGCATCGCTTTGCAATCCTTAGAACGAGAACGTGCGCGGCCGCTGGGTCTGGGATGGGCGGGGGCGTGGGTTAGGGACGTGAGAAGTGAGAAGCTCTGTTTTTATTGGCTGGATAAAAACTCTGTTTTTATTGGCTGGTTAACGGTGGGTCACTGTGGGTTTTTAGAAATGCTTTTAGTACCACCTGGAGAAGAAAGGGGACTATAGCTTTTTTCAGAGATTACTTGTCTAACATCAGTCTGTCAGGAGATAGTGACAGAGTGAAAAAATATGTTAAAATATATATTTTTAGAAAACTTACAGACTGCAGCTTTAACTGACTGTGTTCTATGACACAAGTAAAGATGAACAGACAAATATGTAAGTTTACCTCACAGATTTGGTCTAACCTTATCCAACATACCAGATAATTAGTTGTTTGTTTTTTTAACTCTGTTGCAGATCCTTTAGAGTTTAGACAAACTACCGTACATTGTTTCAGGTATACTATACCGCTAATGACGTGACAAATCCCCTAATTATTCATCTTCAATTTTCCAAAAATTTTCAAAATCAGACTGAGTTCCATATTGTTTTTTGGCAAAGTCACAGAGATGACATGCATTTCCTGAGGGTCAGCTCTATGTCAGAATATATTAGGATCCCCCCACACCCCCACCCCCACCCCAAAAAAAGAAAAGACATAAACTATCACCAAACCTACTTTTGACCAAAGTGACCAAAAGTTATCACTTGTGCATTTATTGTAGAGGTAAGGACAAACCTTTCTTGTGACCACAAGCATGCAGACAAACGTTGTCAGCAACTGTTGAAATGTGTTTATTTACTACAAACTGGCATCTTTACACGTGACACTAAATCTGCACCAAACTAAACCTCCATCATCATCTTTTGTTGTCCAACTCTGAATGGTGATGTGCCACAAATGATCACATTTACCAAGTCATCAACAGTTAACGATTTCATCTCTTTAGCCTAATGTAATCCTATTGTCTTACATTTAGATTCACTAATTCTCACATGTATCTTCATATGCTAACCTAATTTATGTTCATTTCTTTTAGTATAACAAATATTAACTTTTTTTAAACGTATGCTGGTATTTGTATCTTTCAGTTCAGGATGGTTTAGGTACATAAAAGTCAAAAGTCAAAGTCAAAGTCAACTTTATTGTCAAAACTGCAATATGTACAGGACATACACATGATTGAAATTGCATTTCTCTCAGTCCCTCGGTGCAACAGTAACCATTTAAACACTAAAACACTGAAACATTTAATAAACATAAGCATAAAATGAAATAATAAAAGTAAAAGTGTAATACTGTCCTGAGTTTTTGCATAGTAGTTTTTGCATAGTAGTAGTATGAAAGTATGAAAAAGTTACACCAACACTAAAACACTAAACATTTAATAAACATGAGCATAAAATGAATAAAGTGTAATACTGTCCTGAGTTTTTTTTTTTGCATAGTAGTATGAAAGTATAAAAAGTATATCTATAAAATAAAAAATAAAAAAAAGCCTTAGATAAACTGAAGAAATTGTGGTCTAAGCAGGTACATTTAGGCTATGTTCACACTGCAGGCAAATGCAGCCTGAATTGGAATTATTTTATTTTATTGCTTCTATTGATTCATATTGAATTATTCATGACAGTCTGAAAGTAGCAAATCAGATTTTTATTTTATTTTTTTCCATGTCCGGCCCCAGGTGTTTTTCCTATGTAGTACTGATACAGATACATATTCAATGTTTTTCAAAGCAACTACAGTATTTTTCATCAGTGAGGTAGGGGGTAAGCAAATATATTATAATAATGGGCCTCATGCATGAACATGTTCGTATTTTTATCCTAAATTTCTCTTACTTTTGTTCGTACGAAGCGTTCGTACGAACATGTCACGTCAGATTCAACAAACTCTTCTATCCTCAGGAAAAGTGTGTAAATGAGTTGCGTACGTTGATGAATTCCACCTGTTCTAAACACCTGCGCGTGCACGCGGAGAGCTTATTTACATAATTCCCACCCCTCAAAACGCCATATAAGGCTACGTTTCCTGCCTCAGAGGCAAAACGTGTTCGTTCATAAAATGACAGCGAAAAGTAAAAAGAAGAACTCTACCGGTGCGGAGTTTGAAGTTCTGCTCTCTGTGGTCAAGAAAAGAAAATCTGTCCTTATTAGCAGCGTCACTCATGGGAGTAAATGACCAACTAATGCCAAAGAATGTTTGTTTATAATAAATGTGGACCTAAAATATACACGCGTCCTGGTGGCTCACTGGATAAAGCATTGCACCGTTAGGTGCTCCTAACCTTATTGTGGGTTCGATTCCCACAAGGTATGACTATTTTTTTTCCTTCTTTCTTTAGATTATTTATTCATTCCAGATTAAAAAGACTTTATGCTTTATTTCTTGTTGTATTGTAAATAGTTTTCTTGTGTTTTTTAAATCTGGAATGAATTAAAAGAAGAAGAAAAAAACGTTGTCCCATGTGGGATTTGAACCCATGAGCTTCGGAACTGCGACGCAATGTCCATCTCACTGCGCCATCTGAGATCTATGTCAGCAACAGGATGAGGTCCATCTAAAGTCTGCGTTACCGAAGTCTGCGTTACCGAGACAAATTAAACTTAAATTAATTCATAATTTAAGTTGGTTTCAGTTTGGGATCTTCATATTAATATTGTAGTGTTAGAAAACGGCATTGATAACAAATTGATTTTAATTGAAATACTTTAATCCGTTAGTCATTATTACATTTAAAATTATAATCGTGCTCACGTGGGCAATGACAGTGAGACCTGGAGGGGTGTGGTTGGGAGGAACGGCCCCCCTGATCTGAACCAGAGTGGTGTTCTGTTATTGGACTTCTGTGCTCGTCATGGATTGTCCATAACGAACACCATGTTTAAGCATAAGGGTGTCCATATGTGCTCTTGGCACCAGGACACCCTAGGTCGCAGTTCGATGATCGACTTTGTTGTCGTCTCATCTGATCTGCGGCCGCATGTCTTGGACACTCGGGTGAGGAGAGGGGCGGAGCTGTCTACTGACCACTACCTGGTGGTGAGTTGGCTCCGATGGTGGGGGAGGATGCCGGTCAGACCTGGCAGACCCAAACGTATCGTGAGGGTCTGCTGGGAACGTCTGGCAGAGTCTCCCGTAAGACGGAGCTTTAACTCCCACCTCCGGGAGAGCTTTGAACACGTTCCGAGGGAGGCGGGGGACATGGAGTCCGAGTGGGCCGTGTTCCGCGCCTCTATTGTCGAGGCAGCTTATCGGAGCTGTGGCCGCAAGGTTGTTGGTGCCTGTCGAGGTGGCAACCCTCGAACCCGGTGGTGGACACCGGCAGTGAGGGATGCTGTCAGGCTGAAGAAGGAGTCCTATTGGGCCTTTTTGGCTTGTGGGACCCCGGAAGCAGCTGATAGGTACCGGCAGTCCAAGCGGCATGCGGCTCGGGTGGTTGCTGAGGCAAAAACTCGGGCGTGGGAGGAGTTCGGAGAGGCCATGGAGAATGACTTCCGTACGGCTTCGAGGCGATTCTGGTCCACCATCCGGCGTCTCAGGGGGGGAAAGAGGTACGAGACCAACACCATTTATGGTGGAGGTGGCGTGCTGCTGACCTCAACTCGGGATGTTGTGAGTCGGTGGGCGGAATACTTCGAAGACCTCCTCAATCCTACTGGCACGTCTTCCACTGAGGAAGCAGAGCCTGGGGACTTTGGGTCGGGTTCTCCGATCTCTGGTGCTGAGGTCGCCGAGGTGGTTAAAAAGCTCCGCGGTGGCAAGGCTCCGGGGGTGGATGAGATTCGCCCGGAGTTCCTTAGGGCTCTGGATGTTGTAGGGTTGTGTTGGCTTACGCGACTCTGCAATATCGCGTGGACATCGGGGGCAGTTCCCTTGGATTGGCAGACTGGGGTGGTGGTTCCCCTATTTAAAAAGGGGGACCGTAGGGTGTGTTCCAACTATAGGGGGATCACACTCTTAAGCCTCCCTGGTAAGGTCTATTCAGGGGTTCTGGAGAGGAGGGTCCGTCGGATAGTCGAACCTCGGATTCAGGAGGAGCAGTGTGGTTTTCGTCCTGGTCGTGGAACACTGGACCAGCTCTACACCCTCAGCAGGGTCCTGGAGGGTGCGTGGGAGTTTGCCCAACCAGTTTACATGTGTTTTGTGGACTTGGAGAAGGCATTCGACCGCGTCCCTCGGGGGGTTCTGTGGGGGGTACTCCGGGAGTATGGGGTACCAGGCCCTTTGATAAGGGCTGTTAGGTCCCTGTACGACCGGTGTCAGAGCTTGGTCCGCATTGCCGGCAGTAAGTCAGGCTCGTTTCCGGTGAGAGTTGGACTCCGCCAAGGTTGCCCTTTGTCACCGATTCTGTTCATAACTTTTATGGACAGAATTTCTAGGCGCAGCCAAGGTGTTGAGAGGATCCGTTTTGGTGACCTTAGAATCGCTTCTCTGTTTTTTGCAGATGATGTGGTCCTACTGGCTTCATCAGTTCGTGATTTACAACTTTCACTGGAGCGGTTTGCAGCCGAGTGTGATGCGGCCGGGATGAGGATCAGTTCCTCCAAATCCGAGGCCATGGTCTTGAGCCGGAAAAGGGTAGCATGCCCTCTCCGGGTCGGGGAGGAGGTCCTGCCCCAAGTGGAGGAGTTTAAGTATCTCGGGATCTTGTTCACGAATGAGGGAAAACTGGAGCGTGAGATCGATAGGCGGATAGGTGCAGCGTCCGCAGTGAAGCGGGCGCTGTACCGGTCTGTCGTGGTGAAGAGAGAGCTGAGTCAAAAGGCAAAGCTCTCAATTTACCGATCGATCTACGTTCCCACCCTCATCTATGGTCATGAGCTTTGGGTTATGACCGAAAGAACAAGATCTCGGATACAAGCGGCTGAAATGAGTTTTCTCCGCAGGGTGGCTGGACTCTCCCTTAGAGATAGGGTGAGAAGCTCAGTCATCCGGGAGGGACTCGGAGTAGAGCCGCTGCTTCTCCACATCGAGAGGAGCCAGTTGAGGTGGCTCGGGCATCTGGTTAGGATGCCTCCTGGACGCCTCCCTGGTGAGGTGTTCCGGGCACGTCCCACCGGGAGGAGACCCAGAGGAAGACCCAGGACGCGCTGGAGGGACTATGTTTCTCGGCTGGCCTGGGAACGCCTTGGGATTCCCCCGGAGGAGCTGCTCCAAGTGGCTGGGGAGAGGGAAGTCTGGGCCTCCCTACTTAGGCTGCTACCCCCGCGACCCGACCCCGGATAAGCGGAAGAAGATGGATGGATGGATGGATGGATGGATTATAATTCGACTTCAAACAGAACCTATTGTCAAAAACAATTGTGGTGCGTGACTTTTTTAAACTCTAAATATTTTCTAAATAACGAAATATGAAGTTATTAGTGGAGAAATTCCGTCTGGATGACAGCAGACCGACTGCTCGTAAAATATACGACAGGTCCGGACCACTCGTAAATTTTGTTCGTATCTGAAAAAAATCGTAGGATACGAAAACATTGTTGAATGCCACAAATGATCCTAAATCACTCGTACGCACAGTTTAAGAACAAATCTGTGCGTACGAACGGTTCGTGCATGAGGGCCATTGATACAAGCTCGTAGAACTCTGCATGCCTTCAGCTACAGAACAGAAGTCCAATTGCTTCGTCTTTGTTCTTTTAACTTCCCCTGTCCTGGACGACTGAAAATCCACACTCGGACTGTATTGATACTAACGTGATGGGAACGATGTGAGCTTGTTTCGTCTTTCAGCACATCGCTCCTGTTCCAAAAAATTTATTTGCACTGGACCAAACACGCATGTTGGATCATAATTTAATCAGTTCTAATTGCCCAACAAATTCAGAATTACGCATGCCTGCCAACATGTGCATCCATATTAATACAGTACTTCCTTAAACTCAGCCTGCAGCGTGGTGTCATGTTTTCTTCTGCGCATGTGAATCACCTCAGAACTGCAAAAGGTTCACACTGGAGTTTGATGGAGGTCACATTTTAATGATAATGTGAACAATCATGCTAAAGAATCTCATCTAAGCATCCATCCATCCATTCATCCATCCATTTTCTTTCACTTATCCAGAGTCGGCTCGTAGGGGTAGCAGTAGGGAGGCCCAGACTTCCTCTCCCCAGCCACTTGGGACCAGCTCCTCCAAGGGAATCCCAAGGTGTTCCCAGGCCAGCCAAGAAACATACCCTCCAGTGTGTCCTGGGTTTTCCTCTGGGTCAACTCCCAGTGGAACATGTCTGGAACACCTCACCAAGGAGGCGTCCAGGAGGCATCCTAAACAGACGCCCGAGCCACTACAGTACAACTGGCTCCTCTCGATGTGGAGAAGCAGTGGCTCTACTCTGAGTCCCTCCCAGATGACCAAGTTTCTCAACCTATCTCTAAGGGAGAGCCCAGACACCCTGTTAAGAAAACTCAATTTGGCCGCTTGTATCTGTGATCTCGTTCTTTCAGTCACAACTCAAAAACTCATGACCATAGATGAGGGTAGGAACATAGATTGACCCGTAAATTGAGAGCTTCGCCTACTTACTCATCTCTCTTTTCTCTTGTCTAAGCAAAAATTTGGAACTGATCATTAAAGCCCCACTGACATGATTTTTTAATTTTCATAAAATTGCTCAAAATATATATATATTATCATTTAATATATTCGTTTTTGCAAACAAAATTATAAATCACTTTCCGCTCATTCTCAATCAGTTCATCTGGACAGTTTCTTTTTAGTAGAAACGTTTCACCCTCACTCCAGAGGGCTTCGTCAGTCAGAGCAGTCCAAAGCAAACTGAAGCTACCCCACCAAGTAAACAACTTAAGTGGACCAACCAGTTTGCTGTAGCCAAGATGGTTTCTGGGGGCTTGTCCCTCGTCGACTCCTCCCAGGCAGGCAGACATGTCCAAAGTGGTTCAAGACCAGAAAGTTCATTCTCAATAGTCCAGGTATCAAATCCGCTCATTCTCAATCAGTTCATCTGGACAGTTTCTTTTTAGTAGAAACGTTTCACCCTCACTCCAGAGGGCTTCGTCAGTCAGAGCAGTCCAAAGCAAACTGAAGCTACCCCACCAAGTAAACAACTTAAGTGGACCAACCAGTTTGCTGTAGCCAAGATGGTTTCTGGGGGCTTGTCCCTCGTCGACTCCTCCCAGGCAGGCAGACATGTCCAAAGTGGTTCAAGACCAGAAAACTTTCTGATAAATCACTTTAATTTTGCTTTAAAAGTGATTTTGAACTTCAAGCCGTGTTTAATCATGGGAAATCCGATTACACGCGAACGCACCATCTGTGAAGTAGTGAGAGGCAGAGCTCTGGGCTTGTCACAGTGCGCGGGTATGAGCAGCTCCACATGAAGGTAAGTCTGATACAGCATCAGACCTAAATTAGATCCTGTTGTTTCTTGTTCCATCACCCAAACTATTTTCTGCTTCCCAAAATGAAGACAAATAGCTCAAATCTTCACATAGATTGCTAAATTTGTCGGGTTTTAAATTGTCCGCTATTAAAGAGACCAGAGCCCTCTGCCTCTCACTACGTCACAGATGGTGCGTTCGCGTGTAATCGGATTTCCCATGATTAAACACGGCTTGAAGTTCAAAATCACTTTTAAAGCAAAATTAAAGTGATTTATCATTTTGTTTGCAAAAACGAACATATTTAAATGATAATATATATATATATATATATATATATATA
>JBBPBX010044006.1:0-27656 GCA_038048925.1 Garcialebias charrua
TGGGCAAACTCCCACGCACCCTCCAGGACCCTGCTGAGGGTGTAGAGCTGGTCCAGTGTTCCACGACCAGGACGAAAACCACACTGCTCCTCCTGAATCCGAGGTTCGACTATCCGACGGACCCTCCTCTCCAGAACCCCTGAATAGACCTTACCAGGGAGGCTTAAGAGTGTGATCCCCCTATAGTTGGAACACACCCTACGGTCCCCCTTTTTAAATAGGGGAACCACCACCCCAGTC
Organism: Garcialebias charrua; assembly: GCA_038048925.1. Classification (NCBI taxonomy): domain Eukaryota; kingdom Metazoa; phylum Chordata; class Actinopteri; order Cyprinodontiformes; family Rivulidae; genus Garcialebias; species Garcialebias charrua. The sequence continues at coordinate 241 of JBBPBX010044006.1, forward strand.
TGCCAATCCAAGGGAACTGCCCCCGATGTCCACGCGATATTGCAGAGTCGCGTAAGCCAACACAACCCTACAACATCCAGAGCCCTAAGGAACTCCGGGCGAATCTCATCCACCCCCGGAGCCTTGCCACCGCGGAGCTTTTTAACCACCTCGGCGACCTCAGCACCAGAGATCGGAGAACCCGACCCAAAGTCCCCAGGCTCTGCTTCCTCAGTGGAAGACGTGCCAGTAGGATTGAGGAGGTCTTCGAAGTATTCCGCCCACCGACTCACAACATCCCGAGTTGAGGTCAGCAGCACGCCACCTCCACCATAAATGGTGTTGGTCTCGTACCTCTTTCCCCCCCTGAGACGCCGGATGGTGGACCAGAATCGCCTCGAAGCCGTACGGAAGTCATTCTCCATGGCCTCTCCGAACTCCTCCCACGCCCGAGTTTTTGCCTCAGCAACCACCCGAGCCGCATGCCGCTTGGACTGCCGGTACCTATCAGCTGCTTCCGGGGTCCCACAAGCCAAAAAGGCCCAATAGGACTCCTTCTTCAGCCTGACAGCATCCCTCACTGCCGGTGTCCACCACCGGGTTCGAGGGTTGCCACCACGACAGGCACCAACAACCTTGCGGCCACAGCTCCGATAAGCTGCCTCGACAATAGAGGCGCGGAACACGGCCCACTCGGACTCCATGTCCCCCGCCTCCCTTGGAACGTGTTCAAAGCTCTCCCGGAGGTGGGAGTTAAAGCTCCGTCTTACGGGAGACTCTGCCAGACGTTCCCAGCAGACCCTCACAATACGTTTGGGTCTGCCAGGTCTGACCGGCATCCTCCCCCACCATCGGAGCCAACTCACCACCAGGTAGTGGTCAGTTGACAGCTCCGCCCCTCTCCTCACCCGAGTGTCCAAGACATGCGGCCGCAGATCAGATGAGACGACAACAAAGTCGATCATCGAACTGCGACCTAGGGTGTCCTGGTGCCAAGAGCACATATGGACACCCTTATGCTTAAACATGGTGTTCGTTATGGACAATCCATGACGAGCACAGAAGTCCAACAACAGAACACCACTCTGGTTCAGATCAGGGGGGCCGTTCCTCCCAACCACACCCCTCCAGGTCTCACTGTCATTGCCCACGTGAGCGTTGAAGTCCCCCAGTAGAACAAGGGAGTCCCCAGGAGGCGCACTCTCCAATACCCCCTCCAAGGACTCCAAAAAGGGTGGGTAGTCTGAGCTGCCGTTTGGTGCATAGGCACAAACAACAGTCAGAGCCCGTCCCCCCACACGTAGGCGAAGGGAGGCTACCCTCTCGTTCACCGGGGTGAACCCCAACGTACAGGCACCAAGATGGGGGGCAACCAGTATGCCCACTCCTGCTCGGCGCCTCTCACCAGGGGCAACTCCAGAGTGGAAGAGTGTCCAACCCCTCTCAAGGAAACTGGTTCCAGAGCCAGAGCCATGCGTTGAGGTGAGTCCGACTATTTCTAGTCGGAACCTCTCAACCTCACACACTAGCTCAGGCTCCTTCCCCACCAGAGAGGTGACATTCCATGTCCCAATGGCCAGCTTCTGTAGCCGAGGATCAGACCGCCAGGGTCCCCGCCCTCGGCCACCACCCATCTCACATTGCACCCGACCCCTTTGGCCCCTCCCACAGGTGGTGAGCCCATGGGAAGGGGGACCCACGTCTCCTCTTCGGGCTGTGCCCGGCCGGGCTCCATGGGTAAAAGCCCGGCCACCAGGCGCTCGCCAGCGTGCCCCACCTCCGGGCCTGGCTCCAGAGTGGGGCCCCGGTGACCCGCGTCCGGGCGAGGGAAAACTTAGTCCATTAATTGTACTCATCATAGGGGTTTTTGGGCTGCACTTTGTCTGATCCCTCACCTAGGACCTGTCTGCCTTGGGTGACCCTTCTAGGGGCATGAAGCCCCTGACAGCATAGCTCCTAGGATCATTGGGACACTCAAACCCCTCCACCACGGTAAGGTGGCAGCCCAGGGAGGGGGCTGTTATAACTTAGTGTGGGGCCTCATTTAATATAAAACCTGATTTTACAGACTTACAGAATCTAGACAGCTTTTACAACTTCAGATTATACAAAGTAAACAACACTTACTTTAGAATCACTGGGCTGTTTTTTTATTGTAATGCTGCAGAAACTTGTATTTAAAGGTAATCAATATTTCACTCAACTTGTGGTGTAAATGTTAGAGCCAAAGGATCTCAGGAAGTGATGCAATCAATGAAGGGATCGATACCAGCAGACAAGGGTGGACAACAAATGCAATGTGGAATAATGGCAAGGCATATTTTTGTGTTTTAGGTCAAAAGTAAACAAAAGGTCAAAAAGAAAAAACAGAAAACAGTTTGTTGCTTAGATAAGTTTTTAGATTGTTGTGTGGGCTTGACAAGGAAGAGGAGCTAAGATGTGATGCAATGAACCTGCAGGCTACGTTCACCGAAAATGTCTTGAATTAAGTGAGTTCATTGCATAAAGAGGCTAAAAGTTGCCTGGAAGTAAGCTGCTAGTTCCTCGGCGTCACAATCTGAACATTTTCTCTTCTAATGGAAACAGTTGGAGGTGTCAAATCAACAAAAGCTGAAACTGAATCTTAAATAAAGAACGTGAAGAAGACGTTTTCTACTGATACTTGCAAACAGAAAAATATAGAAGAGAATTATTCTCCACACATGCTTAATAACTGGCAAAAACACATCAAAAGGAGAAAAATACAGTGACTAAATCAATGCTGAGTTTCTGCATAAACAAGTATGAATATCAAGCCAGTTTACTGAAGAGATAGGTAGCTGACAAATCAACAAGTGTCAGTCCTATACACTCCCAGCTGCTGAATGGACAAATACAGAGAATCAATCTTTTTGAAGCTGGAGGTTTTTTTTATTCTTTCATTTCAGAATCTTAAATTTTACTACTTTGTTGTGGCTCATTTTACCTATAGATGTTATTGTTTGACCCAGCTTTTCTACTATCCTTTCACTTTTACAACTTCACCTATTATGGATGATAACGTTAAAAATGCCAGATCACTGTATGCATTTAAGAGACTGATAAAGACGAGTTTCTTGAAATAATATGGAAATCGTTAATATGAATCTACTTAAGTTGTTGTCTGATTTGATTTAGATGTTTGAGTTTTTTATGTTTTTAATTTAGCTAGATTGTTGTCTTTGTGAATTACATTTTAATTTAAATTTTGTAAAAAAATGTTTTGATTTACATTAGAATTAAGTAAAAAGGGGCAGTTTTCATACTTTTAAATGAAATTAATAAAAAAAACTGTACATTTATTTAAACAATTACAAAATCTGTAGACAAGAGGTTTTAAAAGGGATGATGTTCACTAAAGTGACAATCTTTGGAATTGTGGGTATACGCACAAATGATTTTTATTGCTCGACTCCAGGAAGTATTATGGTACGTCCAGACCGAACAGCGTTTCAACTTCCAAAAAGCTTGTCACGCACGCAAGTGGACGCACTTGGTGTCCAGACCTGAACGCCAGAACGCGAAACTGCTGCGGGGTGTGTGGGAGGAGCTTACCGGTATACCGAGTCCTCACTGCACTCCGCCAGGCGAGGAGCTTTTTATTTCTGTCTCTGTAGAGCAGACTTGACTGGTCGTGAAGGACTTGTCGCGAACACACAGCTACAATGAGTTTCTCTTCCATAGTCCATGACTCCGCGGGTTTTTTCTGTGTCCCACAAACAATACGTCACATAGTTGCGCAATCGTTTCCGCGTCACATAGGGACTCTCCCCCTCTCCCCCTGACCCCCTCTCTTCTCCCCCCGACTCTCCCTGATCAACCAATCAGGGAGAGTTGAACGGCGTTTGAATGTTTGAACCGCAAAATCTTCAGCTAAATCAACGTGTGCTTTGGAGGCTGACGCGGGTTCACGTGCACGGAAAAACGCTTTCCATCACGCTCAACACGCACGTGACGTGACGCCCGACGCCAAGACGCGGCTGGAAGCGCGACCCCATTGACTTTGCATGTAAGCTGGAGGCTCCTGCCGTTGAAACGCTGTTAGGTGTGAATGCACCATTAGGTCACGGGAGCAGCAGCTTGAGCAGGGAGGCCCAGATATCTTTTTCCACAACAACCGCTTCCAGCTGTTCTGGCAGGACACCAAGGTGTTTCCAGGCCAACCAAGAAACATAGTCTCTCCAGTGTCTCTTGTGTATTCCCTGGGGTCTCCTCCCAGTTGGACATACACAAAGCACTTCACTAGGGAGGATTATCCTTACCAGAACTACCCCGAACCACCTCTACTGACTCCTCTTGACGTGTAGGAGCAGCGGTTCTACTCCGAGTCTTCCAGATAATTGAACTTCTCACCCTATCTCTAAGGGAGAGTCCTGCTATCCTGCAGAGGAAACTCATTTCAATCGCCTGTATCAGCTATCTCATTCTTTTGGTCACTACCCAGAGTTTGTGGCCATAGGTGAGAGTAGGAACATAGACTGACTGATAGAGAGCTTTGCCTTACATTTCAGCTCCCTCTTCACCACAACGGACTACCATGAGTAGTCTTCTCACTTGCTAGAACATTACCATTGCTATCTTTAACAAGCCTAACCAGCTGCACATCCTTTCCAGCCTGATCCCTCAGTCTTGCCACTTGGTACAAGTCCTTCTCAACCTCTTAACTGTCCAGTATCCTACACAAGTCATTGTGCACTGCTTTACCTTAGCTACCTCCTTCTTTGTTCTACGTTGCTTCTCCTTATATTATTGTCTCCTCTCTTCAGTCCTCTTAGTTTTCTTGGCTAACCTCTTTCTCTAAATAGCTTCCTGCACTTCACTATTCTACCACCAGGTTTTCTTCTCATCTATTCTCTGTCTAGATGACACACCAAGTACCTTCCTACCACTTTCCACCTCATCTGCTGCAGTCATATGTCCCACAGCGCTCTCTGAGGTCAGCAGACCAGATGCTTCTATTGGTTCCAGGAGCCCATCTTAAGCTCAGAGGTGGCGAGCCTTCTCTGTTTCAGGTCCAAGACTGTGGATACCACTGCATGTCACACTGGCTCCCGCTCTCATGGTTTTTAAGTCTCATTTAAAAAACCACTTTTACTCCCTGGCTTTTGACACAGAGCGATTTGTTTTTAACCTGTCTGTACCCTACAATGTTAGTTATTATCTTCTTCAATTTGGACCAATGTATTATTTTGCTGTGTGCTTTGCTTGTTTGTTTCTGCTGTACAGCACTTTGGTTGGTCTTATTGCTGTTTTTAGTGCTTTATAAATTAAGTGGTATGGTGTGGTAAGTGGTATGGAAGCTCTTTCTTATTTGCTCTTCTTTAGATACCACCATTTGGTAAAATCTCAGATTTTACTATCCTGATGCATGCTCAATAACCCAGGTAGACAAAAAAAAAAAGTTCCGTATGGTCCTCTGGACATGCAAAAAACAAATAATTTCTATAATTTGTTTTGTTTTGTTTCTTGAATGTCCAGAGGACCAGACTTAACTTTTTAAGACTCAGATTTTACTATTGTTCCACTTCTTCACAACAACAGTCATTCTACACACCACCATTCAATGCTTTCTTGCCATGCTCTCCCCTGCCACAACCTTACAGTGTTGTAGGAAAGAGAAAGAAAGAAAAAAAAATTCACAAACGATTAAGTGTAGATTTAATCAAATTTATTACAAAGCTTTGGAGAACAATCAGACCCACAGAGAGTCAGTACCGTATTCGTCGGCCTATAAGTCGCACCGGAGTATAAGTCGCACCAACCAAATATGCCCAATTAAATGGAAAAATCAACGTATAGGTCGCACCGGCCTATAAGTCGCACCGGCCTATAGGTCGCACCTCACGTGAGCTGGTGTTTTGCCCAAAATGGACTGGCTGCCAAATTGTTTGGAAGGACTTTTGACAAGATTATCACATTAAAACTACAGTATTTTGTTTGATGTGTATTAATTAATAAATGAACATTATTTTGGACTGGCTGCCAAATTGTTTGGAAGGACTTTGTTGAACTTTTCATTAATAAATGAACATTATTTTTTTATATTTTGTGTCTTTCATCATTTATCTTTAAAGATAAACACATAGAAATATATTTTTATTAGCTGACATCACAGTAAAAAACGTGTCTCAGTTTAAAATGATGACAGAAACAGATACTGTATTTATTTTATGGCTTTTATTTATTTATTCAAAACCTTTGAAGTCTTCATCTTCTGTGTCTTAATTAATAAATGAACATTATTTTGGACTGGCTGCCAAATTGTTTGGAAGGACTTTGTTGAACTTTTCTTTAATAAATGAACATTATTTTTTTTATATTTTGTGTCTTTCATCATTTATCTTTAAAGATAAACACATAAAAATATATTTTTATTAGCTGACATTACAGTAAAAAACGTGTCTCAGTTTAAAATGATGACAGAAACAGATACTGTATTTATTTTATGGCTTTTATTTATTTATTCAAAACCTTTGAAGTCTTCATCTTCTGTGTCACTGCACCATTTTTGGACCAGGCAGATGTCAACAGTGTAGGTACTATAAAGGGTTTCTTAGCGCCCATAGCGGCCGAAACTGGTACTGCACCATTTTTGGAGCTTTTGACCAAAGTCACATTATGACCAAAATGTTGGAAAAATCGACGTATAAGTCGCACCGGCCTATAAGTCGCAGGGCTTAGAAATGTAGGCAAAAAGGTGTAAAAAGGTGCGACTTATACGCCGGAGAATACGGTACATTACAATTACAGAACTTGTTCTTATTTTGTCCAGTCAGAGTTTCTGACCTGTTCTGGCTTCCTAAAGCAAAGTTGTTGGTTTTTAGGAACCTCCTGATTACAGTTCTGCCAGCCCCCATTCCCCTCTGCCCACTACCATATCAGCTGCAGGCAGAGATGCTAAATTTGTATGTATATATATTTTAAAAAAGATTATATAAACATTTAGAACATTCTAATATCATTCTGACAGTTCCCATTGACCAATAAAGGTTGTCTTCTTCTTCTTCTTCTTTCGGCTTTTCCCTTTTCAGGGGTCGCCATAGCGAGTCATCCTCCTCCACCTCACCAATAAAGGTTGTCAATATGGTAAAATAATATTGACTACCTCAAAGTCATTGGCCTTGTAGTTCATGTTGAGCGCCCTGAAGGGTTATGCATCCCGGCTCACCGTCACCCCCTCGTTGATGGCCTGCCAGGCAAACTTCTCCATTTGGATGTATAACTCCCTGATTAGCTGGGAGGTGATGCACTTGTTAAACTGGGAGAACAAACTAGATTTTTTTTTCCAGGATTCAACATCATATAGACATGTCTGAGAGTCTGCGACTAAGTTGAGACTCAAAGCAGTCTGCTGGCTCCTCAGATAAATTATGTTATTAGCTTACTTTTTATGTATATGAATGTTTCTGTACAGTACCCCAAGATGACTTTTGTTGTGACTTGGAGCTATATAGATAAATTGAATTGTATCAGAAATATATATATTTTTAAAAGCGTTCAATGCAAAAACATCATCCCTTCATAACAGTTTTCAATCTCCCTCATGATATCTCTTCTACACAAAATGTACCGGTACCATTCTTGTAGATCACATGTTCCTCTTTCTTTTGGAAATAGGTGTTGACTACAGCCATTTCCATCCTTCATTGCTTCTTTATCAGCAGGCTTGACATCTACTAGCCTGGCCCTCGCCTTCCTGCACAGCTCCGCTCAATTCTCATTTCCCTTCACTGCACAGTCTGGGACTTCTCTCATAGACAACGATTTCTCCGGTAGATTTTTGACCGGACCAATCAGAGAACAGAAGGGGCGGAGTTTTTGGCCCCTAACCCACGCCCCCACCTGTCCCAGCGCAGCCAGCGAGCAGCCGCATGTTCTCATTCAAAGCGATGCAAAGCGATGCAGGACTGTTTTATATGTGACACAAATTTATTAATTTCCCCTTCTTAATCCCTTATCTGGAGTTTTCTTTTGTTTTTTTTCCCAAAAGTCAAGTAATCGCTCCCTCCTCCTTCTCCTCCTCACCCTCCGCTGAGTGAAATGAACAAGGAAATGCCTCAGGTTGTCACGAGAGAATTAAAGTCAGGTTTTACGTTGCTGCCCGAGTCCCATCAGATTTCCTGGTCTTCTGGTGTGTTGGACCAGCGCTCCATGGTTTTATTTTATTTTATTAGGACGTTTTATTAACATATAAACACAGAATATCCAAAGGCAGCGAGAGAAAATTCAGCAGGAGGCGGAGCTGAAGTCAAGTTCAGAAGACCACGGGGGAGCGCGCAGCCAACGAGCATTCGCATGTTCTCATTCAAAGCGATGCAGGACTGTTTTATATGTGACACAAATTTATTAATTTCCCCTTCTTAATCCCTTATCTGGAGTTTTCTTTTCTTTTTTTTTGCCAAAAGTAAGTGATCATCGCTCTCCTCCTCCTCCTCATCCTCCTCTCCCTCCGCTGAGTGAAATGAACAAGGAAATGCCTCAGGTTGTCACGAGAGATTTAAACTCGGGTTTTAAGTTGCTGCCCGAGTCCCATCAGATTTCCTGGTCTTCTGGTGTGTTGGACCAGCGATCCATGGTTTTATTTTATTTTATTAGGACGTTTTATTAACATATAAACACAGAATGCAACGGAGCGAGAGAAAATTCAGCAGGAGGCGGAGCTGAAGTCAAGTTCAGCAGACCACGGGGGAGCAGCCATCAGCAGAGGCCACGCCTCCAGCAAGAATTGGTTGTCAATGGAGAAAGTCCAGACCCTTGTCTGAAGCAAAGTGAAGGACAAGGGTCTGGTTTTAACCAGGCTAGACATCTACTAACAAGTTTCCTTTTATTCAGGTCATTTGTGTCCCGTATTAGCTTTCTGTTTGTATCTGTGGATATTTATGCTTTATTTCCCCACTGATGAGCACTTCAGCTAATATAAAGACATTTTACTAAGTTTATAGATGAGTCTGACAATGTTCCTTCTCTGCTAGAGAGAAAACAGACCCCTTTAATCAATATTTGCCACTGACCAAAATCAACTGGCGTCTTCACCTGTCATTGCCATTTCTGGGAGATCTAGTTCCACTGCCAGCTACTATAACCGTCCAGATGCTAAGCAAGCATCCAATTACCATGAAACACTCCAGGCTTATCAGACAAGCAGGATTTTATTTAAAAACGGCCTAAATTAAATGAAGCAGAAAAGCTGCAATCCAATGCTTGTTTAGCCAAAAGGTGGCTCAGGGACTCACCATGGACACAGACCACTTATCTGCACCAGCATCTAGTGAGCTCAAAGTCTGCCCTGTCACTTATCTCTGTGTGCAGGTCACATGTTACTTTTTTTTTTGCTAAAATCTAAACAAATAAAAAAGGGAAAATATAACTAGGGTAAATGCAAGTCCTATTGAGTAGGAATCAGCAGCAAAAGTCCACAGGGAAGCCCAAGCCTCTTCTCTGTAAGAGCATGTGATTTCTATAATCTGTATAACTTGAACTCATTGGTTGGATCTGCTGGGTCTTGAAAACGTAGCATATATGAGTGATTGGAGGAAAAATGGTGACACTTGCTCCTCATTTTACTTGTTTTGCACTCGTTAAAGCATGTCACCATGAAACAGGACCAGCAACATCTTAATTAATGTGTTCACCTTTAATAATCAGAACTCAGTCACTGAAGTATAATATGTTAATTACAGGGAATTATTTACCATAACAAATGAATAATCATCCAAATGTGGACAGATTTTGTCTTTGAAGTTAGTTACAGAAGTAATCAAGATAAGAATAATCAATGAACTAAATTGAACACCACAAATGACAAAGGATAATAATTTGGAGAATGACTTGTTTGAAAAGTAGTAATGTAATTGTTAAAACAATATTGAACAATCTAAACAATAATCAGTCAATTATTAATTATCTTTGATCTAAAGCAAAAATTAACTCTGAGCAGGAATTATTTTGGTTTATATACGTGCAGAAATTTAGACAAAGTTTAACTATTTGATAAATACTTTACTTTGGAATTTGGTTGAGAGAAGTTATTTAATGTGACCAGATCATTTATTATCACTGCAAGTCAGGAAATGATTGATCAAGTTTCATCAGCTAAAATGAAATAACCAGACTCAAAGTTACATGATGTCACCAGGTCTCAGCTTCTTATCAGGTCAGTGTTGAGGGCATCACTCGTCTTTCTGGGGTTCTGCTGGTGGATCAGACCAGGATACACCACGAGGAGAGGACTGTCCAAGGTAGATGAAAGTCACTGTGACTGCTTCAGGGTCAGTGAGGACGACAGCTGATGAGAAGGTGTGTGGACCTGTTACGACTGGTATAGCCAAAACATATTTAAAGGACACTGGACACAGAAAAAGAATTAAATAAAAAATATTAAACTAAAACTAAGCAACTCCAGGCAGGCGAGGTCCTCATAGGCTTCTCCCACAAGGTCTAGAGCGTCCTCTTCTGGTTCAGCGTCCAAAAGAAGAAAGAAAAATTAAGAAGAGAAACTGTCAACAGAAAGTTGGACCGGTGAGTCTGGCCAAAAGGAAAATAACGCCTCCCAGGCAAACCCAAACCTCTACAGGGCCGTCGAAGTTCTCCAAGTGACGATCTGCCTTACAAAAAGTCCCTCTAAACAAAATAAAAACGATAATAGGACTACCAACACTAACCAGGTCATCAAAGTTCAAAATAATGAAGGAAGAACAGTCTCTTACTGTTCATAACAGCTGCCTCCTTTCAGACAGCTTCACAGATATAGCTTTCAGTGTCCCAAGACATACAATCTGGCCACAACGGCTCAGATTCTCAACTCTAGTCAGGGCTAGAGCTTCCACAAGCACTCAAAAGTGCTCCAACACACACAATACTCTAATTAAACAACTAAAGTCCTCACGAGCATACCAACTCTTCTACAACTTCCCACAGGAGCAAACCATAAACAGTCAGGGAGGGTGGAGATTATGTTCACACAACACAGCGGCTGCCCTCAGTACTCACTTACCTGTAATGTTTCCTCAGCTGGTTCCAACAAACCTTTGCTAACTTCTACTAACTACCATTTGCTTCTAACAAGCCTCTACTTGATTCAACAAGCCTCCACACCGTGTACAGCTCAGCCTGCATGTTTGATAGGTAGGACCTACAGGTGAGCATCAGTGCTGACTAATTAAGCTTGATTAAAACAAGCTGAGTAAATTAAGAAGGTGTGTTCAACAGGAGACAGCCAACATAAACAATACATTACTGGGGTGTAAAATATATGAAAACTCCGGGGTGCATAACACTCCCATGGCCAGTTTTTTGGATGGGGGGAATGTGTAGATGTCACCTAAAGATACAGCACTCCTCCCATACAAAAAGGCTGAGTCTAAAATGTAGCGGTCACATTACATAAACGGACTAAAACATCATAAACAGTAAAGAGTCCGTTAAACCGCTACTAAACATCATACAGTCGCACTCAAAATATTTGGAACCCAAAAAGGTGTTGCACATCACGTTCAACCTCATAAGGCCACCGTCTAGCATCATCCACGTCAATGTCATGTTTTATCATTCCTGGACGAGAGGGAATATCAGAAAACAGGTCGTTATTCGAGGTAATTATCTGTTTTAGATCCTCTCTCTTAGGATCATCAAGATGAGTAAACAATATGTCTAAGTTCTCTAAATAGTATGAGCTAGAGAGCTTCCCTTCCATGTTTGCAGGAGGGAAACTGTCTTTCTCGCTTTTAGCACCGGAGAGTTCCTGCTTGTTTTCTGCAGACTCAGATACTCTAAGAGCACACACTGTTTCAACTTTTAGGTCAACAGGTTCAATGTAAGGTTTTATCATGTTAACATGACACACTCGGGAACCACGTCTTCTGTCTACATAGTGATTATGTAATCACGATCAGAAAGTTTTTCTTTTACAACACATGGTCCACTGTAGCAAGCTTGAAGGCTAGTGCCTGGGACAGGAAGTAATGTTAATAGGTTGTAATGTTCTTTCCACAGCTTTCTTATCAAAGAGAGACTTCATTTTTGCTTATGCAGTTTGCATATTTTTCTGGGCTATTTCACAAGCACATTTCAGTTTAAATCGAAAGTCACTGACATAATCCAACAGGTTTTAGTCAGTGTTTTCACACAAACATTTCTCTTTTAGTAGTTTCAAAGGACCACGAACGTTGTGAGCGAATACTAACTCAGCTGGACTAAAACCCAAAGACTCCTGAACAACCTCACGAATAGCAAACATTTGCAAGTGTACCCCTTCATCCCAGTCTTTCTCAAACTCCAGACAGTAGGTGCGTAACATCGTCTTCATGGTTTGATAGAAGCCCTCAAGGGCACCTTGACTCTCAGGGTGATAAGCAGTAGAACAAGAATGTTTAATATTCAGCTGTTCTAAAACTTGTTCAAATACTTTAGACATAAAGTTACTTCCCTGATCGGTTTGCACTACACGTGGTAGTCCAAACAGTGAAAAGAATCTAGTGAGCACTTTAACCACCACTGGTGTAGTTATTTTACACACTGGAAATACTTCTGGAAATCTAGTGGAGGTACACATTACAGTGACTAAAAACTTGTTCCCAGCTTTTGTCCTTGGCTAAGGTCCAACACAATCTACTATAACATGTTCAAAAGGTTCTGCAATAGTGGGTATTGGATACAAGGGGGCTGGTGGAATTATTTGATTCGGTTTACCAGCTATTTGGCAAACATGACAAGAACCACAATGTCGTATGATGTATTTTCTAAATCCAGGCCAAGAGAAATGACGCAATATGCGATCATAAGTTTTTCTGATACCCAAATGGCCAGCTAATAGGTTGTCATGTGCTAAGCGCAAAACTTCAGCACGATATGGTGTGGGGAGTACAATTTGTATGACCTGATGCCATTCTTCATCAGGAGGAACAGTTAAAGGCGTCCATTTGCGCATTAACATGCACTGCTTTAAAAAGTATCCCGTACTTAGTAATTTAGGATTTTCAGGTAAGTCATCATTAAAGAAGGTTTTTAGTGTCTCATCCTTCTTTTGAAGATCAATTAGCTGTTGTCTAGACAGCGAAAGTTTCACATCATCTAATTTCTCCACATCCGTTTCTGTTTTTACTGGAACTTTATTGGCTTCAGTGTTCATCATAAAGCTATTGCTTAAGTCAATACCATCATCTGTCTCCTTCTTGTTTACGCTTGTAAGCTGCCCGTGTTATAGTACATGACGTGAAAACGTCAGGAAATGTGCATGCCAGCTCATCTGGTTGAGCACACAGCACAGGGATGGATGTTACCTCAGGAGTAACAAGCACACGTCCTCCAGCTAAATCATTTCCCATGATCATGGAGACTCCTGCAATGGGAAAACTTGGTTGTAGCCCCACTACAGCTTCTCCAGAACATAATTCAGAATGGATCCAAATTCTAGCTAAAGGCACTTTAAAATCTTACCATACCATACCACACCATTTTATTTATAAAGCACTTTAAACAGGAACAAGTCCACACCAAAGTGCTGGACAAACAAACACGTAACAGGCAACACAGACAATGAAGTACAACATGAAAAACATAAAAACATTGCAGATCATAAGTAAAACGATCCAATACAAAATCTTGCATGCTAAAACCACGTATAGGTAGTTGTGCTTCAATTATCTCAATTTAATTTGAAGGCAGAACACCTTCTAGTATGAAGGATTGAGAGGTAGTTGTATCACGTAATTTTTTGACCGGTACCTTATTACCAGATTGAGATGCAGAAATGAACCCATCCATAATAAAAGGCTGAAATCCATCATTCTCAGAAGAACCTGTAGTGGAAGATAACTGTTTATTCAGGGTTTTAATCAGAGCCACTGGCTTTGGATCTTTTTTTTTTAACTTAGGGCAATGGGTACTAATGTGTCCGTCTGCAATAAAAACAAACCCCATTATCCTTTGAAGTTGTTCCACGCCCAAACGACGTTCCACTTTCACTATGTCCCACAAACGCACCAGACTCCTTGTGAGCTGCACCGGGTGCTCTCGACTTCCCGTTACCTCTGGGTCTGAAAAATTGTGCAGACTCAAAACCGTAGGTTTTAGATTTATCAGAGTTAGGTGACTTGTCAAACTTAGGACGCTCAAAACTGAGTTTGTGTGTCAACACATACTCATCCACCAAGACTGCAGCTTTAGAAGCTTCAGATACTTTGTGTTCATTTAAATAAGTGGCTACCCTGTCTGGTAAACACTTCTTAAAATCCTCTATTAATATCAGGTGTTTAAACTGATCAAAACTGGACACGGAACTTGCTATGCACCATCGATCAAGGAGAATCTCTTTTTCTCTCATATAGTCAGTGTAAGTTTGACTCTCTAGTTTTTTTAACTTCCAGAACTTTTGTCTGTACGCTTCCGGAACTAATTCATAAGCCCGCAGGATAGCTTCTTTTACTTTCATGTAATCACTGCTGTCTGCTATTGAAAGAGATGCATAAGCATCCTGAGCTTTTCCTGTTAATTTACATTGTAACAGTTACGGCCAAACATCTTCTGGCCAGTTAAAAGAGCGTGCATTTTTTTCAAACAGGACAAAATATTTGTCTACGTCACTCTCATTAAATGGAGGTACGAGGGATATATTTTTACTCACATCAAAATTAGGCGTAGGTGGCTGAGAAGGAGCTCCACGTTCTAATTCCTTCAGGCGAACTTCAGAGTCCAACTCCGCTTTTCGTTGCTCAAATATCGATTATTTTTCTCTCAGCCTGGTCTGTTGCGCAAGCTCAGCTGCCCTCAACACAGCTTCAGCTTCTGCTGCATTTTTCCTCTTAACCGTTTCATTCTCCATTTTTCTGGCGTCGACCTCTTCTTTTCTATAGCCGTCTCAGCTTCTTCTTTTCTTCTAGCAGTCTCATTCTCCATCCGACATATTTCTAACTCTAATTCAAGTTCTTTTAAACGCACCTCTTTATCCACACCATAAGAGGATGGAGTTCCTACAGGACTTTTTGGAACCATTTCAGCAGGAAAAATCCCGATGTGAGCCAACTCTGCTACCAATTCATTTTCTATTGTCTCCCTCTTAGTGCGTTCATCCACAGCAATTTTAAAGTGTTCTGCTTCACACAACAACTGCTCTTTTGTGCAGTTAGCTAAAAGCTCCATTGTAGGTTCTTCCACAAAACTGTCTAAATCTAACTCCATAATTTTAGACACAAGACAGTTCGTAACCTGTCTGCTCAAACCACTGTATACAACAATACCAAAATGTTTGGGCTGCAATTGAATGCAGCACAAACCAAAAAGACACGTAGCTGTGAGCGCTAAACAAATCAGCACAAAAAACTGATCCAACTATGAGTGGACACTACTACCAGAACTTGTCTTTCGTCAAGCCCTAATTAATATTCAAATTTGGGAGAACAAACACCATTTTAGCAAGCAATTGCACAAAACAGACGTCCAACTCAATCAGGCAGCAGGTGTTCAAGACACACAGAATGTAGCTAACCACTACCGTTTTCATAAACACCAACTATCTCATCTCAATCATCTCGTGACGAGTCCCCATTAAATATGTTATGACTGGTATAGCCAAAACATATTTAAAGGACAACACCCACCATGACAGTAACAATTCACCATATTGAACTATTACTGTAGTAATCAAAAAAGGCGTTCAATACTGGATCAACTGGACTTTATTTGTTGCAGAAAACGTTTCGACTTCTGTCCAGAAGTCAGCTTCCATTCAGAATTGAAAAAGACTTCTGGACAGAAGTCGAAACGTTTTCTGCAACAAATAAAGTCCAGTTGATCCAGTATTGAACGCCTTTTTTGATTTCATCATGTCCTGGACGACTGAGAATCTTCACCAGCATATTACTGTAGTAGAATATTTCGTCTATTTTCATTTTTGCATTTGGGCCAGGCGAGGGTTAAAAAAAAAAAAAAAAAAAACCGAGTCCCGAATGAATCCGGAAACGCGGCCGAAAAGTGTCGAAGTGTGGAGTGACTTTTGTCACGTCTCCACCCAGAAGGAAGGGATGAGTTTCCATGGAGGTTTATGAGAGTGAGAGTAAAACTGCATATTTCCTGGTGCATTTTTGTGTACAGCTGGACCAGTGCTCTGTTTTTATTTTTTATTTATTTTATAGACCTTTTTAATAAGATATAACACCGCTGCGACTGTTGCTGGCTGCTCTCCTCTCCTCTGCCCAGAGAGGAGCGAGCCGCGCGGCTTCTCCCGTCTTCTCCCTGGCTCCCCGTTCCGCTGCGTCAGCTTTGAAGTTCGTGCCGGGGCTCGGTTCTGTCCCAGCCTTGTTGCTGGAGCACGGGGAAGCACGGGAGAGCACGGGGAAGCACGCGCGCTCAGAGCTCCGCGCCGCGGCTGCCTTTCTGTATCCCGACCTGTCTGGTCAGGGGAGAGAATAAAAAGCCGATGCGGAAATTAATGAATTTGTCGCGATCAAGCGAATTAAACTAGTATGTCTACGTGGATGCTGCTCAGAATATGACAGACATCAGTGAGCGACCGCTTCTCTTTTTTTTTCCTCTCTTAGAGCAGCGGTCATGGAAGTTGATGAAGGCTTATTAAAACTCCGCCTGTAACTCCAAGGCGGAATCTTTAGTGATGTGAATGCCCATATTTGGAGAGGGGCAGATCTTCCCGGAGCTTCTGCTAAAATCTGCTATAAATCATGAAATAACACATTTAGCGTTATTTCTCTACAATATAAATAAACGCTCCTGTATTATTTTTAAATAAACTAATAAATATTAATGGCGATGCAATTTGAAAACATGGTGGGTCATGGACTTTAAAGGACATTGGACACAGAAAAACAATTAAATACAAATTTTATTAAACTAAAACTAAGCTACTCCAGGCAGGCAAGGTCCTCCCAGGCTTCTCCCACCAGGTCTGGAGCATCCTTTTATGGTTCAGCGTCAAAAAGGAAGAAAGAAAAATTAAGAAGAGAAAGTGTCAACAGAAAGGTGGACCGATGAGTCGGGCCAAAAGGAAAATGACGCCTCCCAGGCAAACCCAACCCTGTACAAGGCCGTCAAAATTCCCCAAGTGACAATCTGCCTCACAAAAAGTCCCTCTAAACAAAATAAAAACAATAATAGGACTACCAACACTCACCAGGTCATCAACGTTCAAAATAATGAAGGAAGAACAGTCCCTTACTGTTCACAACAGCTGCCTCCTTTCAGACAGCTTCACAGATATAGCTCTCACTGTCTCAAGACACACACTCTGGCCACAGCGGCTCAGATTCTCAACTCTAGTCAGGGCTAGAGCTTCCACAAGCACTCAAAAGAGCTCCAACACACACAATACGTACTCTAATTAAACAACTAGAGTCCTCACAAGCGTACTAGCTCATCTACAACTCCGACAGGAGCAAACCATAAACAGTCAGAGAGGGTGGAGATATCCCTGTGTTCACACAACACAGCGGCTGCCTTCAGCACTCAGTTACCTGTAGTGTTTCCTCAGCTAGTTCCAACAAACCTTTGCTGACTTCTACTAACTACCACTTACTTCCAACAAGCCTCTACTTTATTCCACATGCCTCCACACCGTGTACAGCTCATCCTGAATGTTTTATAGGTAGGACCTACAGGTGAGCATCAGTGCTGACTAATTAAGCTTGACTAAAACAGGCTGAGTAAAATAAGAGGGTGCGTTCAACAGGAGACAGCCAACATAAACAATACATTAGCCTACTGGGGCATAAAATATATGAAAACCCCAGGGTGCATAACAGGGCCATCGGAAACCTTCATCCTTAAACTTTAAGCTGACAACGTGAGTCTTGCAGTGAGAAAAACAACGCGTCATCTTCTGTAACTACTTGAACTTTTACTTTGTTTTAACAAAAATTGTAACTGAGCAAACTTGTTTCTTTGCTCAGGAATAAACAAAGACAAACATATCAGGATGGGGGAAAGAGACAAACTGAAAGTGTAACACAAAGAAACTTTGAGTGAACCATCAGCTCAGACGTGTTTCAGAGACGTCTGGAACATGACTCCACTCTGATGTAAACAGATCTGACTAAAAAACCCACAAAGTTGTCTCTGAAGGAAAAGTTGTTTTCTAAAAAACAGAACAGACCAGTATAAAACATATAATTCACGATTTAATTGTAATGACTGAAAGCATAAATCAACATTATTCATGTTCACATATAATCAAATGAAACAAACTTCATTGATGATTTTGTGTTTTCTTTATTAAAAGCATTAAAGAAAAGAGTGAACATTAGTCAGACTGTAGCTGACTCTGAGTCCAAGGACAGTGAATGTGTGAAAACATCAGACCTTACTCAAGTCAAAAGCATCTTTCAAGAAAACAGTTCATGGAGAGTCTGGAACACAAGGGTCAGAGGTCATAGTTAGGGGAGCACATATTCATGCTACATACATTATGGCCTTGCCTTCAGGCAAGCTGCAGGACAGTATAACACTTTTATTATTTCATTTTATGCTTATGTTCATTAAATGTTTAGTGTTTTAGTGTTGGTGTAAATTTTCATACTTTTATACTACTATGCAAAAACTCAGGACAGTGTTACACTTTTACTATTTTATGCTTATGTTTATTAAATGTTTTAGTGTTTTAGTGTTTAAATGGTTACTGTTGCACCGAGGGACTGAGAGAAACGCAATTTCAATCCTGTGTATGTCCTGTACATATTGCAGTTCTGACAATAAAGTTGACTTTGACTTTGATATGCAGGGAGGGTTTGAGAATATGAGTCCTGCCAGTACACATTGACCCACATAAGAATACAATGTTCCCATGCAAGAAGAGTTAGCATTAGTCCAGTGTCCATCTGTCATCTATCAGGTTGGGTTGGGAGTCAGCTCCATGAGCAGTCTGTAGGTTGGCACAGAGGGTCACCTCCTGACTGATGACATCATCAGTTGAAGGGTCAATTTTGCTCTACAGTACATGTGATGTTTGAGCCACAAAAAGTGTGATTCCACCACAGAAGTAGGAGTCTGGCTCTCTACATTTCCACCTTTGGGTGTCGTTACGCAGGGGACGTTTTTCTACACTGAAGGTTTTTGGGTACCGGGAATAAAAAATGGTGCAACCATGCTACATTTCTGTACATCCGTTCTGCATCTAAAGCAATGCTGACATGGGAAAACAACCATTCTGGTCTCAGAGTCGTGACATACAACTCCCAACAGATCCAAACAAACTTGTCTTAAATAAACAACTCTCTTTTTACGTATTTTTCTCATATTTCTTAGCATAAAACAGAAAATTATAAAGCATTTAATATTCCTTTCAACAAACATAAGACAGAAGAGAAGGAATTGCATCCAGTACGGAGTAAAATTTCAGCTGCTGTGATGAATGACTTGTTTGCATCAACTCGCCCTGAGCATTTCATAAATATTAAAAAGCCTAATTTATTTGTTGCCTCTTTCTGAACAAGCCATAAAATGCACTGGGCACAGGCAGTAAATGGCAAAAAGGAATAGATTATTTAATTTTGTGAAGTTGAGGAAAGCTGACTGCACACATTCCCCATACATTGCATTTTGTTTACAGACCATTTAAAAAAATTCACCAGTGTTGTTCTGCTTAGTTCAGGTTAAGTAGGGATACGAAGTTCAGCTAAGGTCATCTACTTTCTAAAAGACAGGGGCGATGCTAGAATCTGATCTTTAGGGGTCCTGACCTTGGACCCCCAAGGTTGACAATGGCTCTTGGCTTGAACAACACAGTGGCCATTGGTGTCAGAGGCATTTGTAAAATGGGGTGGAGGGTTCTCCCCAAATTTTTTTTTTTACTAAGTACATGCCATTTCCTGCATTCTGGTGTTTTAATTGGTTTATAAATGCCTACATTTACCTACATTAGTAAACACTTGATTTAATAACTATTTTAGAGAGCTCTGCACAACAACGAGTAGTGCTAAGCTAGAGGCGTGCAATACAGACGCGCTAGCTAAGATGCTACAGACGTAGCGCTCCGCTTTACACAACCTAATAAACACTTTGTACAAATCAGTTCGGTGTTAACTGATCATAACAAACAAAGACTAAACTTAAGCAACCAGAAGTTGCAACATATATCTACATATAACACAAAACACAACCAGTTTTAATCATTAGCCTTTAATTTATACAATGCAATTATGACAGAAAATAGAGGATTTACCTGCAGTTACCTCAGGGCTTAAAGTGAAAAAAAATCCTGAGCCTGAAACTTTTTTGTGTTGTTGATCAAATAAAATCGTAACATTTTACCAACGTTTATTAAAAATGCTCTCTGAAAAGTGCAAACTGTTTTTAAACAATTCAGCTTCAAGGAACAATGACTTACATGAGGTTTCAATGTACTGTATCTGAAAATGTAAAATATGTGCCCCAGAGAACTGCCCTGCAGCAAAAACAACTCAAAAAAAGACTCAGTGCAACATTGAAGAGATACAGTTCAGTCAAATCATCTGCAATAAATTTAGAATACTCAATATCACAATCTAACAGGAAGTTCCACAGAGCTGGCATTCTAAATAACTTTCACAGTAAGAGCTGGTGTCATCTCCCAGAACCAACACACAGATGTTCTGTGCAGTGAAAAAGTTTCATGTGAACACGTTAAAACTCTGATGGAAATGTCTTTCCAGCAGTGGCATCAGAAGCATTTGTAAGGGGTGGGGGCAGGCACACTGGTGGGGGGTCTGGGGGTCCTCCCCCAGAAAATTTGGAATGAAGTAGATGCCATTTCCTGTATTCTGGTGTATTTTAAAGGGTTAAACATCTATGTTTACCTACATAAGTAACTTGATTCAATAGTTTAGACAGCAACAAGTCCCAGCTGAATGCCTGCAGCTCAAAAACCTGTTTTCTTTAAAGGTGAAGTCTGCAGTTTCTGTAGAACATCAGCACTTAGAAAAAATTTCAACAAGCAAAGCATTCTGATCCCTCCCCCTCAGAGCCATATATGGCTCTGCCCCCTTGTGGTCTGTTGAAATTCAAATTCAAGCTCTGTTTTTATTGGCTGGTTACAAACTTTGTTTTTATTGGCTGGATAATGGCGGGTCACTTTTTCTTTTTAGAAATGCTTATTTACCACCTGGAGAAGCAAGGGGACAATTTTTTTTTTTTTAGTTTTTTTTTCAGAGATTACCTCTCTAACATCAATCTAGTGATAGAGTGAAGAAATATGTTAAAAATATATTGTTAGAAAAGTTACATATGGCAGCTTTAACTACAGACTTTATTATTTAACTTTACTTATTCATGTTCCCCAGAGGGAAAATCAACCTTCTTATTTAAGCTGTCACCCCAGCTGTCACTGACTTTATCTGCACTGAACTCTGTTCAATCCTGCAGAAACTTGGAGCCTCTGAGAATCTTCACCAGCAACTTGGAGCCTCCGTCAGAAAGGAGGGGAGGGAGGATTGTTTATGTGTTCAGCAGTGTGGGGGGGAGGGGGGCTGCGCTTTGATTCGCTGCAGACGGAGTCCAGCCAAACGGAGTTTTATTTAGAACAAGGTAGAGCTGTAGCTCACGCCTCAAAAACACACGCGCGCACACACACAGAACACTTGCTCTCTCTTTTTCCGGTCGCTCATTTGAAACACGTACCTTGCGCTCTGTCGCTCGAAAGGGAGGACAGTCAGAGGAGGCGCGGAAACATGAGGAGAAGAAATTACCTCCTGTTGAAGGCTCGGTTATAGTCGCGCTTTGGTCCGCAGGCTGGAGCGTGCGCGCTATGCGCGCACTGAGCCGTGCGGCTTCATGCGTTTACAGTGTCGCCGGCGGCGCATGGCAAAGTGCTGTTCTTTTACGGACCAGCAGGTGGCAGTACCCTCTAAAACCTGTGCATATGTTGCAAGAAAGGTGTAGAAGAAGAAATCTACCGTAGAAGAACTGTTTGAAATCACACAACAACAAAAAATGGCTTTCCGCTCGCGTGCTGAACTGTTGTCTTTATTAATAGAACAACAGTTATTGTGTCTTACGGTTTTAATGCATGGAGCGGAGGAGGAGGCGATCACGTGACTTTTGGCAAAAAAAAAAAGTCCAGATGAAGAAGGGGAATTTAAATACATTTGTGTCACATAAAAACATTCCTCCATGCGTCGCGACGCCGTCTCCACGACCACAGCGGCGCAGACAGCTGCAGGCTCTGGCGTGAAGAGTGTGAAGGCTGTCAGTGAGGTCCCCACCCGACCTGTCAATCAAAGTAGCGCCCACGGCGCGCGCACTAGCCTTGCTGAGTTTCAAAAAATCAGAGGTTCACGACACGCGCCAAACCGATGCGCGGGGCCTACGCGCAGGGGCGGGGACGGTGATAATGCGTCACTTTTGGCGCGCGCACCCTCGCGCCCTATGCGACGCGTCAACCATAAACCAGGCTTAAAACTATATTGCGTCCTGGTGGGTGTGACCAACTCCGCATTGATTTGACTGAAGCCGCATGCACACGCTAAGACCCGCCTCCTGTTTGTAATTGGTCAAAACAACGTGAACTTCAATGTGATTGGATGTAATCGCTGTCCATCAATCAAAGTTAAGTTGAGGCGAACAGTTTTTTTTTTTTTTACAGTTTGGTCAAAAGTCGGAAATCCGGCCCCCGTCCGGAGGTCTTTAAGCCTTGTTCTAACAATTGTAAATGAGCAACATTTTTATCTGCTCAGGAGCTGAACAAGTGGACCTTGGTACGACCTCTCGGATGTGGTCCACAGATGAGCCATCTTCTGGTTAATGTTTGGAGACGTTCTGCTCAGTCCGGGGGTCCAAGGCGAACTGCCTTGTACACAAAGGATCTTTGTGCAAAACAACAGCTCTGAGAATATTGTTTAGACTACTCTCAGGAACATTGTGACTCCCCTCTGAAGAAAACAGCTTCAGCTCAAAGACGGCTCACAACAGGTGTCTCTGAAGGAATAATCACTTTATGTAAAACAGAACAGAGAAATATGTTATCCACATTGTAATAGTTTACATGATTTCATTATAATGATTGAGAACAATAATCAAAATTATTCATGTTCACACTTGTTAATCAAATAAAACAATCTTCATTAATGATTTGTTTTTCTTTCATAGAAACAGAGGAAGAATAAGGTCAACATTTGTCAGACTGTAGCTGACTCTGTGTCCCTGATGAGAAATGTGTAGAAAAACATCAGACATAATTGAAGTCAGAGGTAATTTTAAAGCACACGATTCATGGTGAGTCTGAAAGATGAATAAGGGTCGAGGGTCATAGTTAGAGCAGTGCAGCTTCATGCTACACTCTGCCAGAAGTCCTTACACAGAAACAAATGCCAGTTACTTCAGATTAGGGCTGAACGATTTTGGAAAATAATCTAATTGCGATTTTTTTTCTATTAATTGGATTGCGATTTAAAATGTGATTATTTTTTTAATACCTTCTCAAGTATTTTTCAACAAACAGAAGCAATAAATCAATCTGTTTTATAATAAACAATGTCAGATTTATTTAAAGCAGAGATTACAATAAAGCAAGCAAATGTATGACTTTTCTTTTCACCATTTCTATTTTTTCTTGTTTCATAAACACAATAGTAAACAAGTTAAGTGAACTTCCTAACTACTGTCTGAACTTCACATGACAGTTAATAAATAAATATTAAACACCGCTAGTTTTAAAAAAAATCAGCTTGCACGAAACGTGCATGTTACTGGTTCTGTATTAATTCATATCACTAATGACAAAACTGTTTTTAAAAAAAAATCAGATAATGAATGCGCTTTTTCACGCTGAACGTTAGCTTGCTGAGCTAGCTGCTAACAGGGCACCGTCAAAAACAGGCCCGGTCACATGACCAGCTCGCGCTCTGTTTATCTCCTGCTGTCTCATCAGATACACGTTTACATGGGCAAACTTACCTGAATTTTTAACTTTTATGACTTCTGTCGAACCTGAAGCCATTGTGTTGGAGCGCACGGTGTCCCCCTCCCTGCCTGCTCTGTTTTGCTCGGCTCACTCCCAAGTCACGTGACCAGTCAAATCGCAGCCCGTGCGATTACAGAATCGCGTTTTAACATATCGCGAGATAATCGCAAATGCGATTAATCGTTCAGCCCTACTTCAGATGATATTGTCACTGCAGCAGAAATGGAACGATGGCCTTATTTGTCAAAGGTTCGTACTCCCATCATAAAAGCCAATGTTGACTTGTTGATAGGAGCCAATGCTCCAAAGATATTGGAACCTTGGGAAGTGGTCAACAGTTGTGAAGACGGTCCATATGCTATAAGAACAATACTGGGCTGGGTGATCAATGGCCCTTTGAATAGAGATGGAAATTACAGCAATGTTGATGTAGAGCCTTGTTCTGCTATGGTGAATAAAATCTCCCTGTCTAACTTGGAGGTACTGCTAAACAATCAGTATGACCATGACTTAAACGAAAACACCTCAGAGAAACAGGAAATGTTGAGAGAAGACATTAGATTTATGAAAATCATGGAATCCTCTACAACTCTACAGGATATACAGGATTTATTGTTTCATGTAATTGTATCATTGCTGTTCATCATTCTTTAGTTTGTAGCAGGTCGCTTTTGTAAATGAGCCCTCGAAGCTCAATAAGACTTACCTGACTAAATAAAGGTTGAATGAATAGAGGTATTGCTTGAAATTGCCCTTTAAAAAAATCAGATGTCATCCTACCAAATAGCTACTCTGTAGCCAAGCAGAGGATACTTGGATTAATGAGGTTTGTAAGTGACTCTCAATTTCACAAGGAACATTCTAGTTGTCACCCGGATGTCATTGATAAAGGTTATGCAGAGCAAGTGTCTGACCAGCAGTTGAAAAGCACAAGTGGGAAGGTGTGGTACATTCCTCACCATGATGTTTATCACCCAAAAAGGTTCATTACGAGTTGTGTTTGATTGTGGAGCCACATATCAAGGAACATCATTAAAGGGACTAACCTCACCAGTTCCTTACTTGGAGTACTTATCTGTTTCAGACAGGAGCCTGTGGCATTTATGGGTGACATACAGGCTATGTTCCAAACCAGCCACTAGGGAGCACAAGCCAGTGTATCTCTTGTGCTGGTCCCAGGCCCGGGTAAATGGTGAGGGTTGTGTCAGGAAGGGCATCCGATGTAAAACACTTTTGCCAAAACCACAATGCGAGTTCATCAAAGTGAAACCATACCGGATCGGTCGAGGCCCGGGTTAACAACGACCGCCACCGGTGCTGTTGACAAACAGGGTGCCGGCGGAAATTGTGCTACTGTTAGTCGAAGACCCCGAGGAGGGAAACGTGTCAGGAGACAGAGGGAGAGGAGGAAAGTGAAGAATGTAGGACTGAGGGTTGCAACTCTAAATGTGGGGACAATGACAGGCAAAGGTAGAGAGCTGGCTGACATGATGCAGAGAAGAAAGGTAGATGTTTTATGTGTCCAAGAGACCAAGTGGAAGGGCAGCAAGGCTCGCAGCATTGGAGCAGGGTTCAAACTGTTTTACCATGGTGTGGATAGAAAGAGAAATGGAGTAGGGGTGGTCCTGAAGGAGGAGTTGGCAAAGAATGTAGTAGAGGTGAAGAGAGTGTCAGATAGGGTGATGTGTCTGAAGGTAGAAGTAGAAGGTCTGATGCTAAACATAGTCAGTGGTTATGCTCCACAGGTTGGATGTGATGGGGAGGAGAAAGATAAATTTTGGAAAGATTTGGATGAAGTGATAGAGAGTATTCCCAGGGAGGAAAGAGTGGTGATTGGAGCAGACCTGAATGGACATGTTGGTGAAGGAAACAGAGGGGATGAGGAAGTGATGGGTAGGTTTGGTGTCAAGGAAAGAAACCAGGAAGGACAGATGGTGGTGGATTTTGCCAAGAGAATGGAAATGGCTATAGTCAATACCTATTTCCAAAAGAGGGAGGAACATAGAGTGACCTATAAGAGTGGAGGAAGGAGTACACAGGTCGACTACATTCTGTGTAGAAGAGGAAACCTGAGGGAGATTGGAGACTGTAAGGTTGTGGCAGGGGAGAGCGTGGCCAGACAGCATCGGATGGTTGTGTGTAGAATGACTGTTGTTGCGAAGAAGAGAAAAAGAGTAAAATCAGAGAAGAAGACCAAATGGTGGAAGCTAAAGAAGGAAGAATGTTGTGAGAAATTCAGAGACGAGCTGTTAAAGGCTCTGGGTGGTAAGAAAGAGCTTCCAAGTGACTGGGCTACTACAGCAACAGTAATTAGAGAGACAGGTAGGAAGGTACTTGGTGTGTCATCTGGACAGAGAATGGATGATAAGGAAACCTGGTGGTGGAATAGTGAAGTGCAGGAAGGTATTCAAAGAAAGAGATTAGCCAAGAAGAAATAGGACAGTGTAGAAAACGTTTGTAGAAATGTTTCGTCTTTCGTCCGAAAGACTTCCTCAGTCTGAGATGCTGTATTCAGCTCAGTCTTATAAATAGCACCCTCTCACAGTGGATCAACCAGTTTGCTGCTGAGAGCCGAAACCAGCTGCTCACAACTCTTCGGCTGTCAGCAGCAAACTGGTTGATCCATCAATATCTTCTTCTTTCTCTTGTAACCCTTCTCCCACTTTTCTGCCTTTGCTTTCTTCTTTGTTTTTCATTCCAGTGTCCATTACATCTGAAACAAACCCAATGCAAATTCTAATTACTGTTTTATTTATATATTAAGTCGAGCATTAAGGCCAGCCATAATGCTCTGCTTGTGAAAGTAAATCTGTTGGGCTTCACCTTGACACCCAGACAATAATTCTGAGTGCCACAATGCTGGACAGGAAAAGGAATAAATAAATAAATAAAATGTACGTTTGTTAATGTTACTACAACTTAATACGTGCATCACGGTGAGTTAAACTAGGATCCATGTAACACTAACTTTAAGATATTGGTTTGGAGCTTTATTTTATGGTTATGTAGTTAGCTAAAATCAAAAACTAACTAAAGAGTGACAGTAACAGATAAAGCTTGTAAAAATGTTCTCATCCATCGGATTAGCTGGTTAAACAGTTCACCTAATGTTCACTGTTTCTTCTCACAGGAGCCTCTGACACTGATGTGAGGACAGCGACTGACAAAAGAAAAGCGAGATGGGGGGGCCACTGCCTTTTCTGTTTTACAGTGGAGGCTGCATGGTGGAGGTAAGGATGCTGTAAAGGATATTTTTGACCAGTTAAAGCTCCACTGACATGTTCTTTTAACTTTTCAAAAAATGGCACAACATATATAAATATTAAGATAGACCTCTGACCGTTTTTGCTAAAATAATGTTAAATGAATGACAATTTCTCTCAAAATAGTTTAAAATTAGCGCCGTTTTTTTAGACCGTAAATCCGGATCTTCCGGTCACGTGTCAGCATTCCTGTTTGTGACGTCACGTCCGATACTGAACTCTGCTCAAACGACAAAAATATAGACGCATCCGTCGAATTTAGCCATTTAAAACTACATTAT
>JBBPBX010044007.1:10574-27656 GCA_038048925.1 Garcialebias charrua
ACACTTGGGGAGTGGAGTCACAGCAGCAGGAGATAAGCAAAAGGGAAAAGAATGATGTAGTTTTTAGTTTCAGTGTTTAGCATACAGGAGGACATCTCCATGGACATACATCAGATTACGTCCATGCTACACGTATAGGTGTATACAGGTGTACAGGTCAGAAAGTACATCAGTAGTACTTTGCAGTTCAGTTGACTTGTCCGTCCAGTTTCTCTGTTGAAAACAGCCAAACCAGCTGCTGGTGCATTTCAGAAAGGAAAAAAAAAATAAAGGTCCAAACAACTGAGGATTCCAGGCTTTGTCTAGAATGTGACATGGTGATCTCACATTATTTACTTTGTCCAAAACAACGCCTCAAATGGTGACGTTCCAGTTCCAACATAGAGGTAATCATAGAGTAGTGGGCTGACCTCTTCCCGCGACTACAAACACTCTATTTTCATCCAAAAACTGCTTATGAGTGCATAAAAATGATCGGAAACGTGTGTCCATATGTTTAACTAACTAACTGTGGTGAAAAAACACATGAAAACTCAGTATTTTTTGCGTTTTTTCCAAAAATTCGCCAGCTCGTAAGTCTGGAACCTCGTAGATCAGAGCGCTCGTAATTCGGGGACTACCTGTAGTGTGCTTCAGCTACAGAGAGCAACACTGCGTTTACGGTACATAGAAATATTGACATCTTTTTATTTTTCTAGTTATCGTTTATCGTCTGTGTGGATTTTAGACCTGGACATTTGGAGCTGTAGCATGTCGTGTTTTCTGTCAGAGGAGAGCTCCCACACAGGTGTCAAAACACAGCTCTGGAATTGTACTGAAACTAAACCGAGAAGGATTTGAGACACAAGGACTATTCAGAGAAAATTTGTTGCAATAATTTTCTTGAACATATTTAAAATTTAAGCGACGAGTCTGCAAAGTCTCTGCAAATTACATAGGGAAAGTGAAACGACCCACAAACGTTTTGAGAAGTTTCAGAGTAAGACACCTTCCTGTCACTGTGCTGACGTCATTCATGCGTCTCCACAGGTAGCACACACAGTTCACGTCAACTCAGCACAGTTGACCGATGTAATCCGTTCTTTATTCGTCTGCATTGATTTTCCCGCAGACGGATCGTCCAGACGGTTTCCTCACCGAGCGTTTTCACGTAGGCCCGTGCCAGACCGACCCCGCTCTTGATGTCGCAGATGTAGTCGTACAGGTCGTACAGCACCCTGCGGTTTGGGGCGTTGGAGAGACGGTTGAACATCTGCACCACGTCTTCACATCTGTTGTCGAACTGCTGCGCCTTGGAGCGCCACTCTTCTGTCTGAGGAGCACCGCTAATGTGAGGGGACTTGTGAGGTCAACGTTGAAATGATTTGTGAAAGGGAAGAAAGTACCGTCACCTCATCTGTTTGTGCAGCAGCCTGTCTGTGTGTTTTCAGCCAGTTCAGCTCCTCCAGCATGCTCCTGGCTGTGGACCCGTACTCGTACGGCAAATAGAAGAGATCTGACAGCAGTGTCAGGTCGTCCAGCGTCAGGGGCTCGGCCGTGTACAACGGGTTCTCTCCTGGACCGGGAACGTAGGGGTTCTCGTCCACGTCTGTCTGCATGGGCTCCTCATCTGAAGTCTCTTTCGTTAGGCGAGCTGGACGACACGGACCTGAAAGCACAAAACATTTTATTCCTCCTGCCCCTTTCTGAGTTTTAGGATACTAAACAAGCTTTCCACCTCTTTGCTGGTCTGGTCTCATGAACTCCTGCAGCCAGTCGGTGAGGGCCAGCGTCAGGGCCTTCTGGGGGCTGTAGCCGGGGTCTGACTCTTCTTCACCTGGTGTCAGAAACAGAAAATGGTTTTTTAACTCACCACAAACTCAAATCATCTTTCTTTATGCAATAAATACATCTTTAATGCGTTTGCCCATTTCTACTCATGCATGTGTTAGCAAAATATCTCATGAACCACTGAGCAAAATTTTACAAAACTTAAATCGAAAGAAAAAAAAATTCTAGGTCAAGGTAAATAAAACACGGACAGTTATCTTGAGATCATGAAACAATAAAGCGTTATGACGACAAAACGTTCTTCGTTATCACGATGAGATAATTTGTTATCTTGAAATATTGCAATACAATAAAAGTATTTTTTTATTCTGTTCAAATCTTTCAGCGCCACAGGAAGTAAAACTGCCTCAAAGAATCATAAAACCTTCCGTCTTCTGTATAGGATGTTTATTACATGTATGGACTTCTCAAACAAACTAATGCACTAAATGTATACAGTACAGTATACATATTTAAAACTCTACTTTGCTTCTCCATGACCATACAACTACATCCCATAATATCTATATTATTGTTTGAATACATTTGACACACAAAATAAGTCTAAATATTGGTCTTTTCTCATGATAAAACCACAGCTCCATGTTGTTTTGGTTCATTTTTACACATTTACCGTGAACAATTTTATCTACAAAATGCAGCAACTTCTGCAGACGTCTCTGACTGAGCTCCTTAGCATCAAGTCCTGGTTTAAAAGTTTGAATAATTACTGGAACGTCGTTAGAGATGAGTAAAGCCACAATGTTCCAGTACAATCTCAAGGTCCCTTTAGAGCCAAGATGTCTGCGAAAACTCAAGAAAAGGCTCAAGCTTCACAAACCGGTGTGTGTATTAGGGCTTTAACAGAATATTCGAGTAATCTATCAAGGTTTTTAATTTCACGTTGAGTATTCATAGTGACATCACAACGCAGTTACACCACTAAATCAACTCCCTGTTTAGAGCACATTGAGAAACCCAATGTGGATTAAACCCAACCAAGCCACTTTGAGCGGAGCAACTGGAAACAGTCAAACTTTAATAACACACAAGAGGCAGGTCTATATCACAGACGTCCATCTCACTCAGGGGTGGGCAATTATTTTTTCCATGGGGCCACATGAGAAATAGAAAATATTGTGGGGGGCCGGGCGAAATGACATAATTCAATACTGCATATTAATAGTATTTCTTTATTAAAAGCAGTAAATATCATTGTTTAGACAAACTGGTAAAAGTATTAGTTATGATTAATCAACAAAATAAAAAGCATGAGTGGACATTTTTGAGGGCTAACGTTGTCTTGTGACTTGACAACAATGCAATCATGCACATTGCGCATGTCTTGATTTACATATTGCATCATTTTGTACGTGAATTTTAAAAAGACATCAAAATTAAAGCAATGCAGTCCACAAATGAGGTAAAATTAGAAACTATTTTTTTGTTGTAACTCCCCTTACGGGGGCCGGTCAGAGTCAACCAAAGGGCCGCATGTGGCCCTGGGGCCTTACAATGCTCACTCATGGTGTGGCCGGAACACTAACATACCGCTAAGCATTATGGGAAAGACACAACCACTCCCCAACTTCCTGTTTGTTTCTGTGACCACCGTAGATTGTGACAGTAGGGGGCGGTGTTGCATTGCAGGTCACATATGGTGTAACACCGGGGAGGCTCTGCTGAAATTCAAATTCAAGCTCTGTTTTTATTGGCTGGTTAAGGACGGGTCACTCTGTGTTTTTAGTGTTTTTATAAATGCTGATAGAGAAGCGAGGGGACTATAGTTTTTTTCAGAGATTACTTTGTCTAACATCAGTCTGTCAGTAGATAGTGACAGAGAAGAAATAAGTTAAAAATATATTGTTATAAAAGTTACAGACTGCATTACAAAGTTACATAGTGCAGCTTTAAGATCCTATGACGTCATCGACTACTCAAGTTCTACTTGAGCTTTTTTTTGTTAATGTCAAGTTTAAAAATTATGGTTCAACCCCTAGTGTGTATGTGGACTATGTTGTGTTGACTATATCTGGTGAAATTGAGAAAGACGTCAGAAGGTTTAGAGTTATACCTTCAGATTACACACTCAGTGCAAGACTCTAAAGGCAAAGCATTTGTTTTTGCCTGTATCCGTGTGTTTATTTGTTGTGTTAGCAAAATGTGTCATGAACCACTAGAAGGATTTCTTGAAATTCTTTAAAAAAAAATAATAATAAAATAAAAATTCGTACATGTATAACTTGATTACTGGTACCTGTAACTTTGAGTCAACCCCCAAACTCAGCTAGCTTTAGATAATGAGCTAAACAAAAGCCCGGCTTTGTTCATTTATTAATTATCAATACATCAAAAGACACTCACCCATCTCCACATCTCTCGAACCTTCATTAGTGAAAGCTTTACACCATGTTGCCAAAGTGTGGATGGCCACAAAGTTTGGGTGAAACTCACAGTTGGGATTAGTGAGAACTCCTCTTAGTTTAGGTATCAGCTCCGTGGGTCGATCCTTGTCAGAGAAAAATGTTTGTTTTTTGTTTGTTTTTTTGTTTTCAGATTTTGAAATAAGAAAATCCATAATAATCTACAGGAACATACTTTATATGGGCCGAGGAAAAGCCTTTGTGGATCATAATCGTTGGCGTGAATATTGTCCCAGATGACTGGTGCCCTCTTCAGGACAGAAGACACCTCCTCTATGGACTCAACAGAGATTTTGTGGGACACCACTTTTGGACCTAGAGACAGACAGATAATCTATATTAAAAAAAATATGGTAAAGAAAGAAGTCTATGATTATTTCAGGGAAGTCGAGTGACCTTACCTGTCCACAGTATGTCGATACCAGGCAGGAGCTTCTCTCCCACAGTGTTTAAATAAGAAGACTGGGACACACTGGGAGTGCAAAACGCAGCACAGTAGTCTGGAGATACAGGACAGATCAGAAGTGATTACAATTTAAAAACAATATTTTTTTTAATCTCTCTCTCTGATCTATAAAGGGTAACCAATTTAACATTTGCCTGAAAGATGCTGGAAAAGCCTCTCTTTGTTAAAGTAAATAAAAGCTCATGTGTAAAATCTTGTTCTAATTTACCTTCGACGGGTTTTTGAAGTTTGTAATTTTTGAAAACATGACATTAGGCCAGTTGCTCAGTAAAAGTAGCACTTTTTCTTAGCCGAACTAAAAACAAAGAATCCTTTGGATATTCACAAATAAGCATTATAAAGGAGTAAAGGATGCTACTGTTACTTTGCTGAACATGTTTCTAAAACACCAAGATGGAAATGAGGTTGTTTTATGATACAAGTGTTGTACAATGCAAGGTCAATGTTTGTTTTTAAGAAAATGATCAAAAACGAATTGTTAAAAAAAACATGAAATAGCTTAATGTGTAATGTATTTAAATAAGAAATTAAGATGAGTTATTCACTTTTGTGTTGTTACTTAAAGATAATTTTAGTTTGAATTGATTGTCTTAAAAAGGGGAAGACAAAATAAGATTTGTTTTCTTCTTTCTGCTCCCTTTCATTTTATTTTTTATTTTTTCTTCGTACTATATATGTTGTTTTTTATTTGTATATTTTTTATTATAAAATTAATAAATTCAATAAACTAAACTAAACCATATACGAGTGCCTAATTTATGCACCTTGCTTAAAAAACTAATTTACATGAGTCCAAGTAAAGTAACCAAACATGTTAGACGACTGTCATTCTGTCTGTTTAACCGTTTGTTTTATTGTTTATGATCTGTTTGGTGTCACTGACCCGTGGGGCAGAAGAGGAAGACCTCGGGTTCCCCCAGGTGCAGATACACCTCATTGGTGACGTCCACCTGAGCATGGGCAAAAGAGCTGAAGGCCTCCTTATCAGCCGCACACATTTCAGTCTCAATGTCATCAAAGAGCAAAGAGAAGGCCCGGCAGCCGAACTGCTTCACCTGAAACGCAACAAGAGAATCAATATGTATTTAATTTGAAGCTTAACCTGCACCAATGTTTGTTAGGGCAATTCCACCTGAAATCATACACATTATCTGCAGCAGCTTGGTGCCATCAGCTGAATCTAACCTTTCTGTTTTATTTCTCTAAGGTTTGTGATAAGGAATAAGATAAATCTTTTAGAGAACCATAAAACTAAGCATCAACAGTAACTAAATCATCATCATCCCCACCCTTCATCTCATCTTCCAAAGTCCTACCTGATCCAGCTTCCTCTTCAGAGCAGCCACTTCTTTGGGGTTGGAAAACGTGATGTCCAGACCAGGAGAGATTGCATAGATGAACTCAATATTGTGCTGTTTAGCTGCTGAAATCAGGGCAATCAGTTGTGCTAAAACAAGAAGAGACAGATACAGGACATGCTGTTTATTTGTAGGTATATTCATTCAACCTTTATTTACAGGTTAAAATAGTCTCGTTGAGTCATGAGGACTGATTTACAAGAGAGACACGTTTTAAGCAAAAGCCATAAAATGAGGTACATACAATAAACAATCATATGAACGCATAAAAGTTATCAATAGCTTTGGACATTTAGAGAAGAGTTGTAAGCGTTTCGTATTCATGGTGTCAGTTTTCGATGCAGATGTGCTTTCTAGATTGCACAAAACTTGAACTGTGGGAGGGCCCAAAACCAAGGGACTGAAGAAGCCTTTTGGATCAGAGCTACAGTAAAGCCTCTTTAAGGAAGTGACCTTTGAGCTAAGCACCAGCTGATAGTTTCAGTTGTTCAAACTAAACTGCCAACAATGTCTGTCAATCAGAAACACCACTGATAACATCCAGAGATGTTAGTCTTTAAACCACCCCAACAGTGATTTTTTTTTTAATGGCAGACTCTAAAGTGATTCTCAGAGAAAATGTAACAGATAAAATATGAAGGTTGCAAAACAAAGTCCTACTTTTGTTTTATTAACCACCAAGTGTCGTTTAAACAGCAATGAATAAGTAAAATAAAGTCTTACAGAAAAGCTGCTTGTTAAGTACGGGAGATATAAATCAAACACTTGTAGAAAAACTATATACAGGTAGTCCTCGGGTTACGACGGTCTCGAGTTACGACGTTTCGTGGTTACGACGCATCTCCCATTAAAAAAATAAATAAATAAAAATTACGCAGTTTTACGTCGTAAACGGAATGCGGAATATGGTGCATGGACCGGTTTTACGTTGTAAACGTAGCGGTGGGGGAATACTGCACTGTACTCTCTAAAAAAAGCTAAGTCTGGTCCTCCGGACATTCAAAAAACAAAACTGCACTGTGAACGCGGTTTTACGTCGTAAACGGAAAACAGGTACAGCGGAGGACCGAGGAGAACGGCGTCAACAGCATCCTGGTAGGCCATTAACTCTTTTTTCCCTTCATTATGGCTCCCAAACGTATGTGTTTTTTGATAATTATGTAGGGTACTGTGTTAGGATAGGCTAAGTGCTTGGTAATACAGTACTGTACTAGGGCTGAATGATTTTGGAAAATAATCTAATTGCAATTTTTTTTCTATAAATTGCAATTGCGATTTAAAACGCGATAATTTTTTTAATATCTTCTCAAGTATTTTTCAACAAACAGAAGCAATAAATCAATCAATTTTATAATAAACAATGTCAGATTTATTTAAAGCAGAGATTACAATAAAGCAAACAAATCTATGCCTTTTCTTTTCACCATTTCTATTTTTTCTTGTTTCATAAACATAATAGTAAACATGTTAAGTGAACTTCCTAACTACTGTCTGAACTTCACATGACAGTTAATAAATATAAAAAATTAGATATAAAAAAAATACTGTTTGAAGTTCAAACAGTTCGGTCAGTGATCCCTGTCGGCTGATACTTTGCTTACTTGAAGCTGAAGCACTGGTTGTTGTCATTCTAGCCATGCAACCATTGTAAATGTCTTTGTGGTGTTTATTTTTTAAGTGTCGATAAAGATTTGTGTCACGTGACCAGTCAAATTGCAGCCTTCGCGATTAGAAAATCTCATTTTATCATATTGCGATATTATTGCAAATGCAATTAATTGTTCAGCCCTATACTGTACATGTATATGGTGCAGTATGTAAGTATATTCCGACTTACGTCGAAAATCGGTTTACGACGCCGCATAGGAACAGATCTACGTCGTAAGTCGAGGACTACCTGTAATTGGCTCATATAACTGCAGTTTATCATGCGATAATTGTGAACAGGGCTAAAAACTGCAGGTATAAAAAGGACAACATGGCAAATTCTTAATTTTACTGTGCACAGCTATGAATGAGGATCTGAAAACCAACATGGACTCAACATAAGGCGATGAAGTATTTTACTTTGAGGTAACCAAATAAAACAAAAATGTTCTTTGTTATAAAAGCCATTTGAAACTGTGTAAACACAGACAACATACTTAAGAATTGTAGTGCATCTACAGCCATTTCATTATACAGAATACATATGGTATACTGTATACTGTATAAACAGTAATCCACTTCCAAAGTCACCATGTGAAACTCACCTGCCTCCTCAAGAGAGTACAACTCTCTCCAATACGTCCTGTGTTTGTAGTCATCTTTAGGAGCGTACAGGTACGTGTTCAGACCCCACTTTTGCTCCCTGAGAAACACAAATATGTTAGCGAGCAATATTTGGAAATGGAACTGTGTGTGCCATCAGGAGACATCTGACCTGAACAAACACAGGAACCTTTAAGTTTACACCACAGCTCTCAGTAGTTTAAGACCAAAAATCAAGTAAATGTGTCAAGTTGTGCTACAAATGCTGTTTTTTTTTGTTTTTTTGTTTTAAGCGGTCCATACTTTTTGTGTTTTGCTCCCAAGGTGCCAAACCTTCTTGTAATCTTTTCATGTGATTTTTAACAGTACGGTACTGTAATTATTCAGGCTTTCTGAAAGTCTTTCAAAGTCTTTATTTGATTTTTGACTGCACCGTCCTCAGCTGTATGACAACTTTTTAGTTGACAGCTCTTTGAGAATCACCTTGTTAGTGTTAAATATTAATTTGTGTATTCCAGAAGGTTTAACTACCGGTACATAAAAATAATACATATTTTTAAGAAGCAACCAGTAATAAATTACCTAAACATCTAATTTCAAACAGTTTCTTTACTCATTCCTTCATTCAACCTTTATTTATAAGGTTAGTAATCCCATTGAGCCTTGGGGACTCATTTACAAGAAAGACCTGATTTTAACAAAGTGTTGACAACAGTAGACAACAAAGACAATACTGTAATAGATGAGTACTAATTGAGATTTTTTTAAACTCAGTTATGTAAACACAACAGTGGTTTATCCTGTTTTAAGAAGCCTTTTCACCTGAATGGTTAATTGGTCTGAGTTTAGTGGCTTAACACAAAAATACTTCTAACAGTCAGACAGGGGAAGAAGAAAATACTTCTAACAGTCAGACAGGGGAAGAAGAAAAAAGCATTGAAGTCCAAAAGACGTAAACACTTCCAGAGAGGCTAAAAACATGGATCACTTTATAAAGAATATGCTGGTGAAGATTCTCAGTTGTCCAGGACATGATAAAATCAAAAAAGGCATTCAATACAGAAACAACTGGACTTTATTTGTATACAGAAGACGTTTCGCCCTTCATCCAAAAGGCTTTATCAATTCTAAGAGCAGATTGTGTGTGTGTCTCCTCTCGTCTTTATGTAGGATGTAGCCAACTGACTTGTTTTGTCAATTTACATAGGATGCGTGTGTTATCTCAGGTGTGTGTGTGCGTTATCTCAGTCTTCAATTTACATAGGTATGTGTGTGTGTGTGTCAGCATTTATAACTTTACTCTCACAGTCTGCTCTTAGAATTGAGAAAGCCTTTTGGATGAAGGGCGAAACGTCTTCTGCTACAGATAAAGTCCAGTTGTTCCTGTATTGAACGCCTTTTTTGACTTTATAAAGAAGTCTTCCCCCTTAAGAGAGAAATTAAACAATGTTGTGCAAAAGTTTGTTCATGCTGCTGCAGTGTTTTCTGGGTTTAGGAGGTACCTTTTAAACAGCTCAGTTCTTTGTTCCATAGTCCATGGCCGCCCATAAAAACCTGCATCAAGCAAATTTGACCACAAATGAGCAAAATGTACAAACTACAGTACTGTATATTCAGACTCAGAAGGTTGTAGTCCAGCAGGATCACCAGGTGGTGGGCCTGATGACCAGTCTCCTTACCTTCCACCACCCCGCTAATGAAGCGTCCAATCCCCCGAGAGGACTGTGCCTCAGCACGGTCTGCTGTCGACATGTTGTTAATGTGAAATGAAACGCTCTCAGTTCTTCCTGAACGCCACCCTTTTATTCACATTTTATTGCATTTGCTCTCTCACGCATGCAAAAAGAGGCTTTTAAAGCACCTAAATTATCTTCATGTGTAGTCTAAAGATTAAAGCTGTAAATTTTCTGGGTGGACAATAAAATCGGCTAATGTTTACCGTCCTACCTGTGAGAACACAGCTGCTTCTTCTGTGTTTTATTTACGGTGCATTTCTTCTTCGCGCGCAGCCACACTGCGCAGCTGCAGCAGCAGCGCCCTCAAGCGGCCAGAAGTAAAAACAGCAACAGGAGATACTGAGTAGTGAACAAAATGTTTATGTTTATGTTTGTTTATTAAATTTGTTCATTTTTTTACAAAAGAAACAATACAAGGCAATCTCATAATGATAGTGTACAAAATGTAAAAAAAATGAAAGGTGGCAGAAAGAAGAATAAATCTTATTATATCTGCCCCTTATCTCCAACAATCAGATTAAACAACAGTAGTCAAACCATGTAAACAATAAAAAAACATAAAGCACCTAAATTATCTTCATGTGTAGTCTAAAGATTAAAGCTGTAAATTTTCTGGGTGGACAATAAAATCGGCTAATGTTTACCGTCCTACCTGTGAGAACACAGCTGCTTCTTCTGTGTTTTATTTACGGTGCATTTCTTCTTCGCGCGCAGCCACACTGCGCAGCTGCAGCAGCAGCGCCCTCAAGCGGCCAGAAGTAAAAACAGCAACAGGAGATACTGAGTAGTGAACAAAATGTTTATGTTTATGTTTGTTTATTAAATTTGTTCATTTTTTTACAAAAGAAACAATACAAGGCAATCTCATAATGATAGTGTACAAAATGTAAAAAAAATGAAAGGTGGCAGAAAGAAGAATAAATCTTATTATATCTGCCCCTTATCTCCAACAATCAGATTAAACAACAGTAGTCAAACCATGTAAACAATAAAAAAACATAAAGCACCTAAATTATCTTCATGTGTAGTCTAAAGATTAAAGCTGTAAATTTTCTGGGTGGACAATAAAATCGGCTAATGTTTACCGTCCTACCTGTGAGAACACAGCTGCTTCTTCTGTGTTTTATTTACGGTGCATTTCTTCTTCGCGCGCAGCCACACTGCGCAGCTGCAGCAGCAGCGCCCTCAAGCGGCCAGAAGTAAAAACAGCAACAGGAGATACTGAGTAGTGAACAAAATGTTTATGTTTATGTTTGTTTATTAAATTTGTTCATTTTTTTACAAAAGAAACAATACAAGGCAATCTCATAATGATAGTGTACAAAATGTAAAAAAAATGAAAGGTGGCAGAAAGAAGAATAAATCTTATTATATCTGCCCCTTATCTCCAACAATCAGATTAAACAACAGTAGTCAAACCATGTAAACAATAAAAAAACATAAAGCACCTAAATTATCTTCATGTGTAGTCTAAAGATTAAAGCTGTAAATTTTCTGGGTGGACAATAAAATCGGCTAATGTTTACCGTCCTACCTGTGAGAACACAGCTGCTTCTTCTGTGTTTTATTTACGGTGCATTTCTTCTTCGCGCGCAGCCACACTGCGCAGCTGCAGCAGCAGCGCCCTCAAGCGGCCAGAAGTAAAAACAGCAACAGGAGATACTGAGTAGTGAACAAAATGTTTATGTTTATGTTTGTTTATTAAATTTGTTCATTTTTTTACATGATGTAAACAAGCATGTAAACAATAATAATCTTCAACCAACTTTTTCCAACAATCAGGTTAAACAATAATATTCTTCAACCAACAGTACAAAATGACTAACTCTTTCTAATTTTCTAACTAATACTAATACAGTACAAAATGACTAACTCTTTCTAGTTTTCTAACTAATACTAATACAGTACAAAATGACTAACACTTTCTAATTTTCTAACTAATGCAATACACATTACGTTATTTCACATATATTTTTTTAACATATTTGTTTTGATCATTTTTTTAAATGTAAACATTGACTTGGCATTTTTAACTACATTCTCCAAGCCATTCCATAATCTAATTCCCTGGATTGAGGTAGAACGTCCCTTCAAACTGGTTCTGAATTGTGGTTTTACAAACAACTCTGTTCCCTTAAGATTATAACAACTTTGTCTTTTAACAAAGTGCATTTGGATATTTAAAGGTAATGCATTATTTTGAGCTCTATACATAACTGATAAAATATTATAGTCTACCAAATCATGGAACTTCAGTAATTTTAGTTGATAAAATAATGTACTTGATGGATGACGGTAATGCTTTCTAGTGATAATTC
The DNA here is from genome assembly GCA_038048925.1 of Garcialebias charrua. NCBI lineage: Eukaryota > Metazoa > Chordata > Actinopteri > Cyprinodontiformes > Rivulidae > Garcialebias > Garcialebias charrua. Next base: position 22,935 of record JBBPBX010044007.1, read on the forward strand.
TTACAGCTCTTTTCTGTAATACAAAAATAGGCTTTGTGATTGTTTTACACGCATTCCCCCAAACATCAATACAATAGATTAAGTGTGGAACAATGATTGTGTTATACAACAAATACAGAGCCTTATCATTCAATAGGTCTCTGACTTTGTACAGTACTGCTATCGATTTAGCTATTTTTATTCTTACAGAATTTATGTGTTGTTTCCATGTCAGTTTGTCATCAATGATAACACCCAAAAACTTCACCTCACTCACTCTACAAATCTCAACATCCTCAATTTTGAGTGGAACATGGAAGTGGAAAATGAGTGGAAAATGTAATATGCTGGTGAAGATTCCAGTCGTCCAGGACATGATAAAATCAAAAAAGGCGTTCAATACAAGATCAACTGGACTTTATTTGTTACAGAAGATGTTTCACTTCTCATCCGAGGAGCTTTATCAATTCAATGAAACAGACTGTGTGCGCGTGGAGTTATAACAGTGAGTCACAAAATTTAATGTTTCAAATCTGTAAAAAATTCTCTTCTCTAAACCATCCTTTAATGGTGGTGGTACCAGATTTAATTTTATGTTACTCCAAAGTATATCTATTTGATGAAACCTATTGCTTCCATCTAGAATTTGAAAGTATCTTTAAAGTGCGACTAAACACAAAATTAACTTTTTTTAACTGATAAACTCCCTAGAATGTGTTTAAAATGTTATCTAGCACTATGGCTGTGTTTATTTTCACATAATTGTGCGTATCTGTGTAAATCGGCAATATTTGGTCTAAAAACGTGTTTACGGTAGTTCTATGGGTTGAACTGGTGACTTGCACCTTAATTTTCTTATTTGTTCAAACGCTCATTTTTTTATTTTATTTTTTTTATTATCAACATCACAAAAAATAACAATAAAATTGAATACAATGAAGAAAGACAATAGCCAGGGGGAACATAAATCGAACAAAATAAGTGGAAGTTACAGTCATATTATTTTTGCAAAAATAGAACAATTGTACAATATGTAACACATGTGCCAAGTCTTATGTATAGAATAAAAAATAAATGAATAACAATATAAACAAAAAATATTTTAATGTAAAAGTTCAGCCATAATCCCAAGTTGAGAGCAAGCCCATATTGTTGTTTTTGCTTTTTGATTGGTTGAGGGTCTAATTGTAAGTAAATATTGTTTAAATTCAATTAAAAAAACAGAGAAATCAGGTTTTTTCTTTGAAAATTTACATTTGTGTATATGAAATTTAGCCTTAATGATTAACAAATTAATTAAAAAGATCTTCGGATTCATTTTGCCACAATGTTTAAACCCAAACAGGACATGTTCCCAATATAACTGAAAGTCTGCTTGTATCTTTGAGTCAACATAGTTACAGAAACTTTGCCAAAACATTTTAGAATGAGGACACATCCAGAACAAATGAGTAACAGACTCAGGGCAGAGATCACAAAAGGAACAGTTCACCACAATGTTAGAGTTGAATTTCTTTAAATAGTCTTTGGCTGGGTAGATCCTGTGTAAGAGTTTGAAGGACACTTCTTTTATCTTGTTAGTGAGAAAAAAGTGATTTGGAAGCAACCAGGTAGATTTCCAAGAAATATTATTCCGAAAGCGATTCCAATATGGTACGACAGCAGGAGTGGAAGTCACATCTCTCTGAAACAAGGATCTGATTGATTTATTATTGTTCCGAAGAAGAGGGAGAAGACATATTTTGCCAACAGGAGAATGTATGGGAGTCAGAGTGGGAGACTGATGATAAGTGAGTCTTGGTCTTTGTTTGTATAACATGCAGATCTCTGTAGAAATAGCACCAAAAACTTTTGCATATTCTCCAGGAGAGATGGGAAAATTAAATTTAGAGAGAAAGGCCTCATAACCCAGCAACGTGCCAGCACTGTCAAACAGTTGATCTATCAAAATAATGTTACGATTAAACCATGAGTCAAGAAATAAAGTTTTTTTCTTATATAAAATATCCTTATTATTCCATATGAAGTATCGATGAGGAGAGAAGTTGTGTTTGTAGATGAGTGACCAAGACAAGAAGGCCTGACGGTGAAAATTTGACAGTTTGATTGGGAGTTTTTGTATATCAAAATTACAGACCAAAAAGAAGTTCAGACCACCAAGTTTAGAGAAAATATGGAATGGTATGATGTTCCAAATAGAGGTTGGTGAATTAAAAAATTGACGAATCCAATTTATCTTGAAAGTATTATTCAAAGTAGAGAATGATAAACAATTAAGTCCTCCATTTTCATATGAATTCATTAGAGTAGATTTCTTAATGTAGTGAATTTTGTTTTTCCAGACAAAGTTAAATAATAATTTGTCAATTTCTTTTTCATTTTTATTGTCAAGTTCCAACGCCTGTGCAGCATAAATGAGCCTGGAGAGGCCTTCAGCTTTAGTAAGCAGAATGCGACCACGTAGTGAAAGCTCTCTTATTAACCAAAAAAATCTTAAAACGTATTTATTCAGACTGGCTTTTAATTAATTTTATGTATTTTTACTCTTTTTATTTTTGCTTGTGAAGCACTTTGTGATGTCAATGTCTGTGAAAGGTGCTATATAAATAAAGTTTACTTACTTACTTACTAACCACTGATTAAGTCTTTTTCTAGTTCTTAGAATTAGAGGCTCATAATTTAGAGAGCTTCTTCTTTTCTGATCTTTAGTGATGGTTATACCTAAATAAATTAGCTCATTTTTAACTGGTATGTCTGCAATCGAGGTTTTGGAGCAGTCCTTAACAGCCATTATTTCACATTTCGTGAGGTTAAGATAAAGACAAAAAGGCGTTCAATTCAAGATCAACTGGACTTTATTTGTAACAGAAGACGTTTCGCTTCTCATCCAAAAAGCTTTATCAATTCAATGACCAGACTGTGTGTGCGTGTGGATTTATAACAGGAGTCACGCACCATCATATGTAAATTGCAAGCTGAGGTAACACATACATGTAAATTGACAGATCACACCTTAACAGTAGGGAGTTCCCTTGAAGTCTCTGACAGCAAACACAACAACTGTATGTAAATTGACAACAAACACCTCACAGCCCAACAACAGAGGTTTCTCAACAAACTTTGCTAGTCTAATTCACAGACAAGACACCTCTGCTCCCATCCGATGTAAAACGTTTGTGAATCAGCCCCAAAACTGAGTTGTAAGTCTTGGAAAGTTGAAATCTCAGACCTCCTCCTCTGTTAAGAGAAGGTTTTTCTCTCTTAACATACAAAGCTTCCTTAACACCCCTCTCAAACCATCTGTGCTCTCGGTCCAAAATTTGCACATTTTCATCCTCAAATGAGTGTCCCTTGTCCGTGAGGTGGAGGTGATTTTGGACCGAGAGCACAGATGGTTTGAGAGGGGTGTTAAGGAAGCTTTGTATGTTAAGAGAGAAAAACCTTCTCTTAACAGAGGAGGAGGTCTGAGATTTCAACTTTCCAAGACTTACAACTCAGTTTTGGGGCTGATTCACAAACGTTTTACATCGGATGGGAGCAGAGGTGTCTTGTCTGTGAATTAGACTAGCAAAGTTTGTTGAGAAACCTCTGTTGTTGGGCTGTGAGGTGTTTGTTGTCAATTTACATACAGTTGTTGTGTTTGCTGTCAGAGACTTCAAGGGAACTCCCTACTGTTAAGGTGTGATCTGTCAATTTACATGTATGTGTTACCTCAGCTTGCAATTTACATACTGTATGATGGTGCGTGACTCCTGTTATAAATCCACACGCACACACAGTCTGGTCATTGAATTGATAAAGCTTTTTGGATGAGAAGCGAAACGTCTTCTGTTACAAATAAAGTCCAGTTGATCTTGAATTGAACGCCTTTTTGATTTATCATGTCCTGGACGACTGAGAATCTTCACCAGCATATTAAGATAAAGACCGGATGCTTTGGAAAAGGTATTTATTTCTTTGATGGCTAATGGGATTTGATTCTCGTCCTTTAAAAATAAGGTAGTATCATCTGCCAGCTGTGTTAAAGTAACAGTTTTATCAACAATAGAGATCCCTTTCAGAGGACTGGATTTAATGTGATCGGCCAGAAGCTGAGCTACCAAAAGAAACAGGTAGGGGGAGACAGGACACCCCTGTCTGATCCCTCTGCAGATGTTGAATCTAGGAGAGGAGCCGTTTTTTAGTTTGATGGAGCTGTTGTTGTTTTTGTACAAGGTTTTAATGATAGCACTAAAGAATGTTCCAAATCCAAATTTACTTAGACTTTGAAAAATAAAACCATGTTCTACCGTATCAAACGCTTTAGAGAAGTCCAAGAATAAGATAAAACCATTATCGTGAACAAATTCAGGATAATCTAAAATGTCCAAAACGAGTCTTATATTATTTGTGATATGTCTATTTTTCATAAAACCAGATTGGGTTTCATCAATAATTGAGTGTAGAACAGATTTTAATCTTTTAGCAACAACTGAAGCAAATATTTTGTAATCATTATTAAGAAGACAAATGGGACGCCAGTTATCAAGAAGTAACGGATCTTTTTTAGGTTTTGGTATAAGAGTGGTTAAACCCTGAGTGAGGGTTGTTGGAAGAGTGCCTTTTTCTATACTTTCAATGAAAACATTTAAAAGGAAAGGGGCAAGGTCAGATGAAAAATGTTTATAAAATTCAGCACTTAGTCCGTCAATCCCTGGTGATTTGTTAATTTTGAGATGTGAGATGGCATCTAAAGTTTCCTGT
>JBBPBX010044008.1:13068-25568 GCA_038048925.1 Garcialebias charrua
GTGGGCCATGTTCCGCGCCTCTATTGTCGAGGCAGCTTATCAGAGTTGTGGCCGCAAGGTTGTTGGTGCCTGTCGTGGTGGCAACCCTCGAACCCGGTGGTGGACACCGGCGGTGAGGGATGCTGTCATGCTGAAGAAGGAGTCCTATTGGGCCTTTTTGGCCTGTGGGACCCCGGAAGCAGCAGATAGGTACCGACAGTCCAAGCGGCATGCGGCTCGGGTGGTTGCTGAGGCAAAAACTCGGGCGTGGGAGGAGTTCGGAGAGGCCATGGAGAATGACTTCCGTACGGCTTCGAGGCGATTCTGGTCCACCATCCGGCGTCTCAGGGGGGGAAAGCGGTACGCGACCAACACCATTTATGGTGGGGATGGCGTGCTGTTGACCTCAACTCGGGATGTTGTGAGTCGGTGGGCGGAATACTTCGAAGACCTCCTCAATCCTACTGGCACGTCTTCCACTGAGGAAGCGGAGCCTGGGGACTTTGGGTCGGGCTCTCCAATCTCTGGTGCTGAGGTCACCGAGGTGGTTAAAAAGCTCCGCGGTGGCAGGGCTCCAGGGGTGGATGAGATTCGCCCTGAGTAAATAATCCTAAAACTGCAACAAAAAGACTACCATCAGCCATAAAACTAAAGTACCTGAATCCTGCTATTAAAAAACAAAACAAGATGCATTTTTTCCAAACCCTCAATAATGCAAAAGTAATTTGGGATCCAAGATCAAAACCAAAAGGAATTTTAATGGGTCACATCAACATTCGCAGTATTGTTAATAAAACAGAACAAATCAGACATTTATTAAGTGACTCAAACATTGACATACTTGGAATATCAGAAAGCTGGCTGACTTCTACATCACCAACAGCAGCTGTGAATATGCCAGGATACAATGTATACAGAAGGGATAGAGGGACAGGGAAAGGTGGGGGTGTATTGGTCTATGTTAAAAACCATATTAAATGTGAATTAATCAGTTGGCCAGGGGAAGTTAATCTTGAATGTATCGGTTTAAATGTTTCACTGTCACACACAATGTCATTCACTCTGATTTGTATTTATCGATCTCCATCTACCAAGGATATATTTTATGATCAACTTGGAACTATTTTAAACCACTGCAACTCTCAAAGGGAGATTATCCTTATGGGTGATTTTAACATCAACTGGGACAAGAAATTGGATAGGAGAAAATTGAAACAACTTGCTGACAAGTATAATTTAACAAAGGTCATAAATGGGCCAACAAGAATAACAAATACGTCCAAAACAACTATTGATTTAATATTCACTAACAAACCTGATAGAATTTTGAAGACTTTTAACCTCCTATCTGGTCTCTCTGACCACAATTTTATTTTCTGCTCAAGAAAAATTAATAGGCAGCATCCAGCCACAACTGCTAAAAATAGATCCTACCTTTTTATACCTAAACATTTGCAAGAGCATCTCAAGACTGAACTTGAACAAATAAATTGGTCGAATGTATTGGAATATAAAGATACTGAGATCTGTACTAACAACTTTATCAAGAGTGTCAATGAAATTTTAAACCAGTTTACAAAAATAGGCAAGTTTGGAAAACAGAACAATCATTTACCTTGGCTTAACAGTGACATTTTAAAATTGATAAAAGAAAGAGATAGAGCCTTTAAGAAATCCTTGAGTACAGGAATTACAACTGATCGTCAGATTTTTACATCACTGAGGAATAAAGTGATAAAACACATACGTAAAGCAAAAGCTATTTTCTACATTGACATTATAAAAGGAGCAAATGGAAATGGGAAAGTGATATGGGAAAATTTGAATAAGCTACTGGGACGCAACAATACTGATAATTTCAAAAATGTACAGCTTCAGGTAAATGGTGCACTGACAGATGACTTAAGCAAAATTGTTAATATGTTTAATTCATTTTTTATTAGTTCAATTGAAGAATTAACAATGCATCTCAAACACCCTGACATCCCACATAAATCTCTAGATGTCAATAAACCAGTATTTAGTATACAAGAAATCTCTGTCACTGAGGTTATAAAAACTATATCATCTCTAAAAGGCTCAAAGGCTAGAGACATATTTGGCCTGACAAGTCATTTTTTTAAGCTTCATAAAGAAGCACTTGCAAGTCCAATTGCACATATAATTAACCAATCGATTAAATACGGAGTAGTGCCATCCACATGGAAAATTGCCAGGGTTACCCCAGTGTTTAAGACAGGAGACAAAACAAAACCAGAGAATTATCGTCCTATAAGTATTTTGCCAATCATTTCGAAAATTGCAGAGAAATGGGTTGCTCTGCAGTTAACAGAGCATTTAAATGAAAGCCCAACTTCTCTCCATCCCATGCAATTCGGGTTTAGGAAGTATCACTCTACAGAGACAGCCACCTGTTACCTTCTGGAAAATCTAAAACAGCTTCTAGATCAGGGCGGCTTTGTGGGTGCTGTGTTCCTTGACCTGAAACGTGCTTTTGACACAATCAACCACAACATTCTTCTTGCTAAACTAACTCATTTTAATTTCTCTAATAGTGCCCTCTGCTGGATGAAATCATATCTGTCTGATAGAAAACAAGCAGTACAAATAGAAAACTCACAATCTACCTTTCTTACCTGCTCAGCTGGAGTCCCACAGGGCTCAATACTGGGACCAATCTTATTTAGCCTATATGTTAATGATTTGCCAAATGTTTGCAAAACTGTAAAAATGCAATTATATGCAGATGATACTGTATTGTATGTTCATGGAAAAACAAAAAATGAAGCTGCTGCTGTGCTTTCTAGTGCCATGATGCCGGTGTCTCACTGGCTCCAGGACTCTTGTTTACATCTCAACACTAAAAAAACAGTCTGTATGTTTTTCTCTCGGCTGCCACCAGATGATGGGCATCCATCTGTGTTGGTCAATGGCGAGACATTAGATGTGGTTGAACAATTTAAATACCTCGGAGTCATTTTTGATTCTAATCTAAATTTCAAGCAACATGTAAAGAGAATTTCGCATATAATTAAACTTAATCTGGCAAACTTCAAACATATAAGACCTTATCTGACAACAGAATCAGCAAAGGCTTACATGCATGCCATGATCTTCAGCCATATAGCCTATTGTTATACTACATGGTCTCACACTTCAGAGATCGTCACGAAACCCCTAAAGTCTCTTTTTAAGAAAACACTGAAAATTTTTGACAAAAAGCCAATACAGTATCATTACTGCAACATCATAAATAAGTACAAAATTTTGGATTTTAATAGCTATCAGATTTTTATGGACGTTTGCCTGATTTTTAAAGTTTTAAATGGACTTGCTCCTCCTCCTTTAATATATTTTATAAGTAAAAAAACAAGTACAGTAAACACAAGAGCACTGACCAGAGGAGATTGTGATGTGCAGCGGCGCAGGACTAAATTTGGCCAAATGGTGGTGTCCATCAGAGGCACGCAGTCATGGAACACACTGCCAGTTTCCATCAGGAACTGTGGCACCTACTCCAGCTTTAAAAAATCTCTGAAACTTTGGCTGAAAACTAATCAGAAGTGCACTCATGTGTAGATTACTTTGTCTATTCTTATGGCATCATATTTTTATTGTAATTTTATGTTGTGTTATGTGCTATATAGGTGATGTTTGTATTTTTCTCCGCTCTTTTGTTTTATGGGACGTTTCTTATTCTTACCTGCCTTAGGACAACGGATGCAAATTAGCTATTGTGCTAACTCCGGCATATTTACATTGATGCTAACTGCTGTTATGTTGATTAATATGCATTGTCCTAACTTAAATAAATAAATAAATGAAATGAAATGAAATGAGTTCCTTAGGGCTCTGGATGTTGTGGGGTTGTGTTGGCTTACGCGACTCTGCAATATCGCGTGGACATCGGGGGCAGTTCCCTTGGATTGGCAGACTGGGGTGGTGGTTCCCCTATTCAAAAAGGGGGACTGTAATAATCACTCAAATAATAAATCAGTCTCTACAATCTGGTCATGTTCCATTGCCTCTAAAAACTGCCATCATTAGGCCTCTTCTGAAAAAATCTAATTTGGATCCCGACATTTTTTCTAATTACCGCCCAATTTCACACCTCCCTTTTCTGTCTAAAGTGCTGGAAAAAGCTGTTGCTGCTCAGCTGCAGGATCACCTACAACAACACTCCCTGTATGAGAAGTTCCAGTCTGGATTCAGGGCAGCTCACAGTACAGAGACTGCATTGCTGAGAGTTACCAATGATGTCCTCTTGGCTGCTGACACTGGCTCTCCCTCCATCCTTGTCCTCCTTGACCTCACTGCAGCCTTCGACACTGTGGACCATAGTATCCTCCTCCACCGTCTTCATGTGGAGGTCGGTCTCTGCGACACCGTCCTGGACTGGTTCAAATCTTTCCTCTCCAATAGGCTGGAATGTGTTAGTCTTGGCAACGCCACGTCCCAGACAGTCTGTGTCTCCTGTGGTGTCCCTCAGGGGTCGGTTCTGGGGCCCCTGCTGTTTTCCCTTTACATGCTGCCTTTAGGTCAAATTATTAATCAGTTCAACATTTCTTTTCACTGTTATGCCGACGATACACAGCTTTACATCAGGACTGGAGCATCCTCATCTTCCACCTTGTCATCTCCATCTTCACTCACTGCCCTCTCTGCCTGCCTGGAGGCAATTAGGGCATGGATGAATCAGAACTTTCTTCAATTAAACTGCTCCAAGACTGAGGCCATACTGATTGGCACCCCTCACCAGGTACAAACATCTCCTATAACAACACTTTCCTTTTCTGGACAAGACATCCGCCTCTCCACCTCTGTTACTAATCTTGGAATAAAAATGGACTCCAAACTTACATTTGAAAATCACATTAAGCTTCTGTTTAAAACCTGCTTCTTCCATCTTCTAAACATCTCCAGACTTCGCCCATCCCTAATGGTACATCCAGACCGAACGCGTTTTCAACTGCAGGAACGTCCGGTTTACATGCAAAGTCAATGGGGGGCGCGCCNGAAAGAACAAGATCTCGGATACAAGCGGCTGAAATGAGTTTTCTCCGCAGGGTGGCTGGACTCTCCCTTAGAGATAGGGTGAGAAGCTCAGTCATCCGGGAGGGACTCGGAGTAGAGCCGCTGCTTCTCCACATCGAGAGGAGCCAGTTGAGGTGGCTCGGGCATCTGGTTAGGATGCCTCCTGGACGCCTCCCTGGTGAGGTGTTCCGGGCATGTCCCACCGGGAGGAGACCCAGAGGAAGACCCAGGACACGCTGGAGGGACTATGTTTCTCGGCTGGCCTGGGAACGCCTTGGGATTCCCCCAGAGGAGCTGCTCCAAGTGGCTGGGGAGAGGGAAGTCTGGGCCTCCCTACTTAGGCTGCTACCCCCGCGACCCGACCCCGGATAAGCGGAAGAAAATGGATGGATGGATGGATGGAAATGCTAGGAGCCATAATAATTAGGAGCCATAATGAAGGAAAAAAATAGTTAATTTCCTACTGGTATGCTGGTGAAGTTGTTTTCCTTCGTCCATCCGTCCCTCCGCTGTATTCCCCATTCGTTTACGTTGTAAAACTGCCATCCATAAAACAGCTACTTTTCCACAGCTGCTGGATGTCCAGCTCATGTATCCGGAAGCAGCAACCACTGATCGGACACGGTCCGTCGAAAGCCGGCTGTAAGTCCAGCTTGCTCCAATAACTTTTGTAGCATCCGCAGCTAACCGGAAACTGCCGGAAATTGCTTCAAAATAATAATAATAATAATAATACTTTATTCATAAAGCCATTTAAAACAACCACAGCTGCAACAAAGGGCTGTACATAAAATCAAGAACATTTAAACACATAAAAAAAGGTTTTTCAATATTTTAATTTTTTTTAAAAAATTTTATGAGATGCGTGACGTAACCCCGAAACGTCGTAAGTCGAGGACAACCTGTATACGTATATGAATTTTATTTAACCCAGGCTGTCTCCCGCCTCTCGCCCAGTGATGACTGGACACGGGCACCAGTGACCTGAAAAGGAAGAAGTGGGTAAAGATAATGGATGGGTGGATAATCCCACTGAGATCACTTATTTATTTTGCGGGCCGGTTGGGGGGGGGCGGGGGTCAGGTTCTGAAGGCAGCCTAACATGCATGTTTTTTTTTTACTGTGGGAGGAAACTGGATTACCTGAGAAAACCTACACAAACACAAGGAGAACATGCAAACTCTACACAGAAAGACCCCAGGTCCAAAGTGGGGATTGAGTCCAGGACCTTCTTGCTGCGAGGCAACACTGCTAACCATTAAAGGCGGGGTGACATGATGACGTCACAGATGGTGCGTTCGTGTGTAATCGGATTTCCCATGAATAAACACGGCTTGAAGTTCAAAATCACTTTTAAAGCAAAATTAAAGTGATTTTATTTATCATTTTGTTTGCAAAAACGAACATATTTAAATGATAAAATATTTTGAGCAATTTTATGCATAGTACGGTAAAAAAAATCATGTCACCCCACCTTTAAGCCACCGTAGCGTCCAAGTGTTGCTCTTCTTTTGTGAGAATCCAGCAGAAACAACCTGAAAGCAGCGTTGATTATCAGCATGAGTGTCTCTTTACAACCGATCTACGCTCGGGCCTACATTACTCAACCACCAGGCTTAAACTAAGTGCGATGAGCTTAACCCCAACCTGCAGCTTTGCTCCTTGAATTTTCCCTGTAATGAGCAGAAAGAAGGCAGCTTCAGTCATCTCAGCTGACGGAGGCTGGGAATCACTCAAAGAAACTAATCACCCCCTTTTCCAAAACACACACAGACGCTCCAAAGGCCTCACGTTTCCTGTGATGTACAGAAAACAGCAAAACCCGATAAACAAACCAGATCCCCTGTTAGCTCCTGCAGCTGAAGGGGGACATGTTCAAAAGCAGCTTTTTAACCGTGTTGAGGTTAACTTTACATGAGGTGTTGACAAACTGCAGCTAAAAACTTAACAAAACTCGTGGACAACTGGACACTGTGCACAAACTAAAGTGAAGGTGGACAACCTGTTGTTTTACATGGTCATTTTAAGTTGTTTGAAACAATCAAAAGTCCACATAGTGAATCAAAGAATACATTTTATTTCAGGCTGAAAATCTGGAAAACATTTCCAGATTTTCTTCCATTTCCTATTTTTCATTCAACCTTTATTTAGACAGGTTAATCCCACTGAGCCTCAGGGACTCATTTACAAGAGAGACCTGATTTAAGAAAGAGTGATGACAACAGTGGACAACACTGACAACAAGATATATAATAATAATAAAATAAAGGATGCATACAAATTGAGAATAACAAGTGAAAATAAAATGGTATTTAAAAGAAAATGTAACAATTAAGAACAGCTAGATTATAAAGTGGTGTAGAAAATTAAAACAGGAACATGTCTGCATTGGTTCTTGCCATGAACTTAGCAGATGTTTGAAGCCACTTAGAGAGGTCAAGGTCGAGTGTGACCCGGGGAACACACCATTCATCCATCATTCCCATTTAGCCCTCACGCTATATATTGCTCAAATGTGTACAAAAGCAATTATGGTAACACTTTGCAATAAGATACACAGGTTAATCAAATTTGGTGTACCTTATTGTAAAGTGTTACCACAATTATTATTATTAAAAACAGTGGATGTGAACTTTATATAAAAATAGTAGATCTTGTAACACTCATCGAGGTAACACTTTACAATGAGGTACACACAATTTGATTAACTAATAGGGAACGCCTCAGGAACGAATCAGTAGCTAATGGGTAGATAACCAGTACTTACTAGGGAACACACAGCCAAACCTTATTAGGGGACTACTGGTTTGTTACCACAGAAACAGAGGAGAAATTCTCCATGTGGGTCCTGAATAAACCCTGCACCAGTGAGGTCACTGCACGCAATAGTCAAAAACCTGTTTCCTAGTAGTGATACACCTTGGTCTCTGAAATTTCTGTGGTACACCTAGTTTCATTGAACCTCTCAGTGAGACATCTTTTCTTGAAAACCTTCAAGAAGAAGACAGTGGACACTGTTTATTCCATTATTTTGAATCAAAGACACAAATTAAATCACCAAGAGACTCTTTAATTTTTGTTCTAATTCAAATAATCAAAAGGAATAACCTTATGTTTTGTAGTATCATCACTATTCTCAATATGTTGATAATTAAATGACATTGTTTAATCGAAGGACAAGTCAACATGTAGTTTTCAGTATTTGTTTAAAAGTGTTTCAGACAGTGTAATCAGTTTTAATCATAAAGCTGGCGTCTGCTTTACTCTCTGCTTCTAACACTTTACTCCTCCTCCCTTGTGACCTAAACTAACCCCCTTGACCTTCCCCTAAACTCCTCCTACTTCCTGGTTGCTAACCAATAGGAAGGAGTAAGTATCAGTAAGTCAAGCCCCCTTTAAAAGCGTCCATTTCCTCGAACTTTTCAGTTCTGCTGGAGAGTGAGATGTGACGACTTTCTCCTGAGCTGGATGAACAGAGTCATGAGCCAAAGACTCATTCATCAGCTAGGGTTGACAGCCTGCCGCTGTTACAATCCAAACGAGCTTCAAAGCTCCAAAGCTTTTGAATAAGAATCCCTTTTGAGAATATTTTATTTTGAAAACCAACCAGGAACTGCCTCTACTTTGGTCCGATTGACGTGGACGGCTGGGACGCTGTGAGGAACACGCAGGGAGACCTGTTTGGACATAGCTGGACAGACGATCCAGTGTACGTTTAATGCTGGCCATTTTACCAGAGCCGAGACGGACGTCTTCGCAAGGTAAAAAGTCGATGTTACCCACGTGGACCGGCGTTTAGCTGATGTCGCCAAAGAGCTGCCATGTTTCTGGTTAAACTTATTTCAAGATAAACCCCTCTCTTTCCTTCCTCCTTTCCTTCCTCCTTATCTTGCCAGTAATATTAAGTTAAAAGCGCCTTCAGATATAAGTTATTTAAGATCCATAAATTTATTCTGTGGTTCCTAGAAATTACAGACGCGTGATTTACATCTGTGCTGAAGTTTAAATTATAGGAATCTGATCAGTCAATCGGTGTACATGTTATGAAGTAATTTTATGATTTGTTAAATAAATGGCCGCATCTCCTGATGGGTCAACTATAATTAACGTTTCATGGTCACTTACATCTTATCTGGTCACAAAATTTATTGTTTAATCCGAAAAAGAAGAGAATCCGAGAATAATTGAGTAAGAGGTTGTGTCAGGATAACACCTGCTTATCTTACATCTGGTGTACTGTACGGTTCAGTAAATCTGACCCTACCTGTACCCCTACACTAAATAAATGTTGATTGAAAATTATTGGATACAGTACAATATTATAATATTACTAATCAATGGTAAGAATCCAATAAATATATGGCTGGGAGTCAAACTTGGATTTGGATGTGGTGGTTTTGTATTTTTATTAACTGAGGGATCAACATCATTTTGATGAAGCTTATGAAACCCGGTGGCAGAGAGTTTACACAAAGTGGTTCTCACTAGGGCTGGGCCATATCATATCGTTTCCGGTTTTACCGGGCAAAAAAGCTTGCCCGGGCAAAAAAGTTATATCATGATACGCTAATTTCATGACGTAATACGTCGGGGCGCCCCGCCCCCTTATCCAAGCGCTTCAAAAGACCAAACCGAGCTGAGCACCTCCCTCCACCAGTCTGTACTGGTGTAACGCTAGCTAAAATGCTAAAAACAAACAACGTGTTTCAGCTGTCTCTCCCCTGTCTCTCACTTCACAGGTACGGAGAGCTTGTCCCCCCCTCCCCCCGCCCGGCGCTGCTCAGCGTGTGTGCGGGCTGCTCTCTCCCTCACTCTAAAACTGTCGCGTAGTTCAGCTGTCGAACACACAGTCTCACACAGAGGCAGGTGATCAGAGAATCAGATAGATCAGTTAAAAAATGAATCAGAAAAATTAATAATTCCTGCAGGAACAGAGGAAGCTGAAACACCAGAAGCTTCAGGGTCAGCTGATCAACTTGTTACAAGTTATTTTTATACCGGTACTTGGAGACTGAATACTTTACTTAATAAAGTAATTTCAGTAAAATTACCCCTTGTTGTTTTTTTTAAATTTTATATAATACTGCAAAGCAACATGTTAAGTTAATTTTGTCAAATAAATAAATTTGATTTTTTTGGGGGGTTATATCACGAAATTTATCGTTATTGTGATAATGCTCTGAATTATCACGATATAATTTTTGAGCCATATCGCCCACCCCTAGTTCTCACTCCTCTCCATTATGAGACACAATAAACACAATGTGGACTTCAGTCTTACGCCTTCCCAGTCAGTTCCTACGAAGCCTCCAGTTTAACCAACATGCCCTCCAGCTCAACGATGTTATTCTTTCTAGAGCTGCGTTTAAAGATGGTATGAAACGCTCTTTGTTGTGTAACGGAGACCCGTCTGAAGCTCAGCACTGATCCTGTGATCCCTGTTCCCCCCAGGCATGATTAAAGTTAGCCCTGACCAAATGTGCCCTGGAGCAGGAGTCGGTGCAGAGGCGGAGCTTCCCGACGGCGTTCCCAGGCCGGACTGACAGTCGGTGTGAGATCCTCCGCACAATGAGACGAATCACTCCGGGGCTGGTGGAACGGGGAATAACTTGACCCAAAGTGATAGCGTAGAATTTCTGCTGTGGAAATAAAAGGCAGTTTGGTCACAAAATATCTCTGAGTAACAGGATGTTTAGTTCGCTTTTAGCCCTCGGCCTCTCTGAGGTTGTAAGTAGACGCACAGTATCAGGTTGTGGCTCTCAACGGACTTCAGGGGTTTTCTTTTGGAGCCAGGAAGCTGAACAATGCTCGTCACCACTTCACTTAAGACAATGTCAACTAACGAAATATAGTTGTGAAGTGAGACCACAGGAGCAGGAGGTAAAGGCCCCGTTTTATTTTAGATTCGGTCCAAGCAAGGTCCATCGAGAAAACTGGGACTCATGGCATTTAAATCTTTGTTTTAGTTATTTAACTTTTATCAAAGCAGGCAGTCTTTTAAGATTAACATCTCTTTTAAAGGGAGATTAAGGGCAGCTCATGAATGCAAAACATTTAAATTTATATGAAAATCCATTAAGAAAATTAAAAAGAACCGAATTAACAGAAAACAAGAAGCAGCTCAATAAAACAACCTCATTGTTTATTTACTAAAGATTTTTATGTAAAAAAGAATTACTGTTAAGTTTTATTTTGGGCAAAACAATATTCCATCATCAAAGTTGTACGCTGTTTTATTTTTGTAAATTGTAGATGATGAAAAAGACCCTGTCCTCACATGGGGAGTCATTTTATTTTGTTCAGATTAGAGCTGTTGTCTTTATTCAACATGCTTGCCTTTAATTATTATTATTTTATGTTTGATTTTTATTTATCTATTTATTTATTTATTTATTTATTTATTTATTAGGGTTAGAAGATCCTGCTTTCCCGAATAGTCAGGGGCAATCTAAACCGAACACAAGCTCGGGACTGCAGCGCTTACCTGTACAGCTCTTTGAATGACCTCAGTTAAAATTAAAATTAAATAAATCTGATTCGATTGACGAGCTAACGACTAGTTAGAGCATGGAAAAACCAACAAACTGCTTCTTTAAAACAATGCCAGTTTAATACATGTTAAAATGTTCATGCAAACACTTTTATAAAGATCAATATTACTGTCAACCTTGCATTGTATGGATATTAAAATAGACTTGTAAGGTTATTTGTAAGCTCAAAAAGTGGTAGCAGCTAGTTGTAGCACTTCCAGTGTAGATTTAGCGGTTTAGAAAACAAGTGTTTTTTGTAAACCACTATAAAATGTTTAAGATAAGTTGTTTTAAGATGGTAAAAATCCACTTTGGTCCTAATCCAGTCAGAATTTAATTTGATTTCTTTAAACTGGGGTAATTCGAGCAGCTATCTACAACAGGTAAGATAGTTATGATTCGTGAACAAACCCAAAAACTTTACTTCAAACGATCTGATCTGTCGCTTTAAAACTTCTGCTGATCGGTCTGAGGCAGGGACGGACACAAAGCAGAGAGCATCACTAATTAACCTCCCGCGAACCGAAAAGAAAGATAAAGAGCAAGAAAGTGGCAGAGCTGTTGTGTTTATTCACCGTCCGTCCTTTGCAGATATTGTAATTAGGTCCTCCGAGTAGAACGAGGAAGACTCGGGGGTCCCAAACAGAAACGCATATTCAATAACTGTACATACAGTAAATACCCCCCCCCCACACACACACACACACACACACACAGCAGTGAGACATCAGAACAAAGACTGATGAGGGAGTTAAACCTGCAGCCTTTGTTATAATGACAGAGTAAAGATGTGATGCTGAAAAACATTAATGGATGAACCAACTGAGGTCACCAATTAGACGCACATCAAATTAAATACATACACTACACAGCAGCAAACACACACACGCACACTCACTGGAGGCACAAAGTGTATTAGAAGTGCTGCTGTTAATAATGCAGGAATCTGTCTGTGGT
>JBBPBX010044010.1:0-27655 GCA_038048925.1 Garcialebias charrua
TCTGTGGGAGGAAACCGGAGTACCCGGAGGAAACCCACGCATGCACGGGGAGAACATGCAAACTCCACCCAGAAAGGCCCCCGGACCGGGATTTGAACCGGGGACCTTCTCGCTAAGAGGCAGCAGCTCTACCAGTTGTACCACCGTGCTGCCTAGAGGCAGCAGCTCAAGCTAATTCCATTGAGATCATATATACATATTTATACATATGTTTCCAAGGAAAGTCTGGGCCTGAAGGCAGCCTCTAAACGTCGTTTCAGTCGGAGTTGACAAAGTTACTTTGAAAGATTTTTCCTGAAAAGTCTCTTCCAAAACTGCCATATGGATTTTGACTTTACGCTGGAAGATTTTTCTTGAACAGGTCTTTCTAATGCATCCGTCTGAGTTGACGAAGTAACATTAGAAGACTTTTCTAGAAAATCAGCTACCAAAACATCCTTCTGGGCTGATGAAGTTTCCAGTTCCAAAATATCTGTCTGACTTGACGAGGATACTGTTTCTTTAACCGTTGGAGTTGACAATGCTACTTTTTCCAAAGTATCTGTCTGAGTTGACAAAGTCACAGATGATTTTGATTCTGTGACAGAGTCTTCTGTTTGAGTAGAAAAAGTAGCAGTTGAACGCGGTATAGACTGAAGTGAAAGGTCTTGAACTATCTGCTTCAGTAGGTCGTTCATGCATTGTTGCTCCCTGAGCTGGTGTTCCAGGTCTAAATGTGATTCTATTTTAGACCTAAGCTGTTGTTCGCTGCTTTTCAGTTCTTCCAAACAAGTTTTTTGATTGTTCTCCGCAGTGACTCGTTTTTGGTTCTCAAGAGAAAGAAGGTAGTTCTTTTTCTCGAGTTGTTCTCGCAAAATGTCCACCTGGTGCTTGAAGTAATTCAATTTGTCAAGGTGGACAAGGGGTGATGGTCTCTGGACGTAGTCATAACTTGGTTTTGGACGAGAGGTGTTTGGGTGTACGTTCTCCCATCTCCTGTTATACGTGCCGGAAGACACATGCCCTGAACCAGCAATGTTGTGACAAACATTTTTCCGTCTCCTGTTATTTGTGCCAGGAAACGGATGCTCTGAACCAGAGATGGGGTAGCTTTCAATTTCCATTCTCTCGTATGTGCCAGGAGACAAATGCCCTGAACCAGAGATATGGGAACTTTCATTTTCCATTCTCTCAAATGTGCCAGGAGACAGATGCCCTGAATCAGAGATATGGGAACTTTCATTTTCCATTCTCTCATATGTGCCAGGAGACAGCTGCCCTGAACCAGATATATGGGAACTTTCATTTTCCATTCTCTCACATATGCCTTGAGATGCAGCGTTTTGATTGTTATCCTCCGCTATCAGACCCTGATCAGGGTTCATTATATTGGCAAGAATGGAGGTTTCTTCTTCAAATCTTGTTTCAGCCAAAGGGTCATCTATTTTTTCACAAGGGACACCATCTGGGTAGTAGATGAAATCACCACTTGGCAAGTTTTCAAAGTTGAACTCATCATCATCAACCATATCACTCCAAAGAGCGTTTGTAGAGGCTTCCATCTGCTGAGATTCAGACATTTTTCCGTGATAATTATCCAACAATTTTCAAGACTGAAAAAATTTGTTTGGGAAATAAAGATGCTTCTTTAACCAACTCTGTGAGTTTATGAAGCCCAGAGGTATTTGGGACCTAAATATATAGGCTTTCGTTGATGATGTCATCATAGGTCAATGACATCATTGACCTTTGATGTACGGACCTTTGATATACACAACAGAAAAGGAATGATGTCATACATCTGTCATTTGATGTTTAGGGAGAATTCATGGGTGAATTTAGAGGTAGGTTGCTAGGCAACACTCAGTGTTTTTATTTGAATGCAACCATGATGGTAGGATGTTTATTTTGGAAAAGTATAGGGGTTTAAATATGCTTAATGTAACGTTAGAGCCAATCACTGAATTTTGTCACAGAAAGAAGAGGCATATTTTGATTCATACACCATAAAATTACAGAAGTTCTTTACTCAGCCCTCCGCTCCTGCTGTATCAGCGGACGCAGCCTCTCCGTGCAGAGAAACACTTTTTAACCCAAATCGTTTTTGAAATTTGTCCAACCATCCCTTGCTGGCACTAAATGCAATGCAGTTTCTTGCAGTTAAATAAATGGAAGAAGTACCATTATGTTGAACACATTAAACATTAGTCCCATACCGGGAGTCGAACCCGGGCCGCCTGGATGAAAACCAGGAATCCTAACCACTAGACCATACGGGATTTTTTTTTAAATGTTTTTTTTAATTTAATTTATCTTTTTGTCTGATTGCATTTTTTTACCAATCTAATTCCATCCATCCATCCATCCATCCATTATCTTTACCCGTTCTTCCATTTTGGGTCACAGGGGTCGCCGGTGCCCATATCCAGCAATCACAGTGCGAGGGGCGGGGTACACCCTGGACGGGTCGCAAGTCCATCACAGGGCCACACGGAGACAAATGAGACAAACAACCATTCACTCTCTCACTCACACCTAGGGACAATTTAGAGTTACCAATCAGCCTAGCATACATGTTTTTTGGTCTGTGGGAGGAAACCGGAGTACCCGGAGGAAACCCACGCATGCACGGGGAGAACATGCAAACTCCACCCAGAAAGGCCCCCGGACCGGGATTTGAACCGGGGACCTTCTCGCTAAGAGGCAGCAGCTCTACCAGTTGTACCACCGTGCTGCCTAGAGGCAGCAGCTCAAGCTAATTCCATTGAGATCATATATACATATTTATACATATGTTTCCAAGGAAAGTCTGGGCCTGAAGGCAGCCTCTAAACGTCGTTTCAGTCGGAGTTGACAAAGTTACTTTGAAAGATTTTTCCTGAAAAGTCTCTTCCAAAACTGCCATATGGATTTTGACTTTACGCTGGAAGATTTTTCTTGAACAGGTCTTTCTAATGCATCCGTCTGAGTTGACGAAGTAACATTAGAAGACTTTTCTAGAAAATCAGCTACCAAAACATCCTTCTGGGCTGATGAAGTTTCCAGTTCCAAAATATCTGTCTGACTTGACGAGGATACTGTTTCTTTAACCGTTGGAGTTGACAATGCTACTTTTTCCAAAGTATCTGTCTGAGTTGACAAAGTTACAGATGATTTTGATTCTGTGACAGAGTCTTCTGTTTGAGTAGAAAAAGTAGCAGTTGAATGCGGTATAGACTGAAGTGAAAGGTCTTGAACTATCTGCTTCAGTAGGTCGTTCATGCATTGTTGCTCCCTAAGCTGGTGTTCCAGGTCTAAATGTGATTCTATTTTAGACCTAAGCTGTTGTTCGCTGCTTTTCAGTTTTTCCAAACAGGTTTTTTGATTGTTCTCCGCAGTGACTCGTTTTTGGTTCTCAAGAGAAAGAAGGTAGTTCTTTTTCTCGAGTTGTTCTCGCAAAATGTCCACCTGGTGCTTGAAGTAATTCAATTTGTCAATGTGGACAAGGGGTGATGGTCTCTGGACGTAGTCATAACTTGGTTTTGGACGAGAGGTGTTTGGGTGTACGTTCTCCCATCTCCTGTTATACGTGCCGGAAGACACATGCCCTGAACCAGCAATGTTGTGACAAACATTTTTCCGTCTCCTGTTATTTGTGCCAGGAAACGGATGCTCTGAACCAGAGATGGGGTAGCTTTCAATTTCCATTCTCTCGTATGTGCCAGGAGACAAATGCCCTGAACCAGAGATATGGGAACTTTCATTTTCCATTCTCTCGTATGTGCCAGGAGACAAATGCCCTGAACCAGAGATATGGGAACTTTCATTTTCCATTCTCTCATATGTGCCAGGAGACAGCTGCCCTGAACCAGATATATGGGAACTTTCATTTTCCATTCTCTCACATGTGCCTGGAGATGCAGCGTTTTGATTGTTATCCTCCGCTATCAGACCCTGATCAGGGTTCATTATATTGGCAAGAATGGAGGTTTCTTCTTCAAATCTTGTTTCAGCCAAAGGGTCATCTATTTTTTCACAAGGGACACCATCTGGGTAGTAGATGAAATCACCACTTGGCAAGTTTTCAAAGTTGAACTCATCATCATCAACCATATCACTCCAAAGAGCGTTTGTAGAGGCTTCCATCTGCTGAGATTCAGACATTTTTCCGTGATAATTATCCAACAATTTTCAAGACTGAAAAAAATTGTTTGGGAAATAAAGATGCTTCTTTAACTAACTCTGTGAGTTTATGAAGCCCAGAGGTATTTGGGACTTAAATATATAGGCTTTCGTTGATGATGTCATCATAGGTCAATGACATCATTGACCTTTGATGTACGGACCTTTGATATACACAACAGAAAAGGAATGATGTCATACATCTGTCATTTGATGTTTAGGGAGAATTCAAGGGTGCATTTTTGAGGTAGGTTGCTAGGCAACACTCAGTGTTTTTATTTGAATGCAACCATGATGGTAGGATGTTTATTTTGGAAAAGTATAGGGGTTTAAATATGCTTAATGTAACGTTAGAGCCAATCACTGAATTTTGTCACAGAAAGAAGAGGCATATTTTGATCCATACACCATAAAATTACAGAAGTTCTTTACTCAGCCCTCCGCTCCTGCTGTATCAGCGGACGCAGCCTCTCCGTGCAGAGAAACACTTTTTAACCCAAATCGTTTTTGAAATTTGTCCAACCATCCCTTGCTGGCACTAAATGCAATGCAGTTTCTTGCAGTTAAATAAATGGAAGAAGTACCATTATGTTGAACACATTAAACATTAGTCCCATACCGGGAGTCGAACCCGGGCCGCCTGGATGAAAACCAGGAATCCTAACCACTAGACCATACGGGATTTTTTTTTAAATGTTTTTTTTAATTTAATTTATCTTTTTGTCTGATTGCATTTTTTTTACCAAGCTAATTCCATCCATCCATCCATCCATCCATTATCTTTACCCGTTCTTCCATTTTGGGTCACAGGGGTCGCCGGTGCCCATATCCAGCAATCACAGTGCGAGGGGCGGGGTACACCCTGGACGGGTCGCAAGTCCATCACAGGGCCACACGGAGACAAATGAGACAAACAACCATTCACTCTCTCACTCACACCTAGGGACAATTTAGAGTTACCAATCAGCCTAGCATACATGTTTTTTGGTCTGTGGGAGGAAACCGGAGTACCCGGAGGAAACCCACGCATGCACGGGGAGAACATGCAAACTCCACCCAGAAAGGCCCCCGGACCGGGATTTGAACCGGGGACCTTCTCGCTAAGAGGCAGCAGCTCTACCAGTTGTACCACCGTGCTGCCTAGAGGCAGCAGCTCAAGCTAATTCCATTGAGATCATATATACATATTTATACATATGTTTCCAAGGAAAGTCTGGGCCTGAAGGCAGCCTCTAAACGTTGTTTCAGTCGGAGTTGACAAAGTTACTTTGAAAGATTTTTCCTGAAAAGTCTCTTCCAAAACTGCCATATGGATTTTGACTTTACGCTGGAAGATTTTTCTTGAACAGGTCTTTCTAATGCATCCGTCTGAGTTGACAAAGTTACATTAGAAGACTTTTCTAGAAAATCAGCTACCAAAACATCCGTCTGGGCTGATGAAGTTGACAGTTCCAAAATATCTGTCTGACTTGACGAGGATACTGTTTCTTTAACCGTTGGAGTTGACAATGCTACTTTTTCCAAAGTATCTGTCTGAGTTGACAAAGTCACAGATGATTTTGATTCTGTGACAGAGTCTTCTGTTTGAGTAGAAAAAGTAGCAGTTGAACGCGGTATAGACTGAAGTGAAAGGTCTTGAACTATCTGCTTCAGTAGGTCGTTCATGCATTGTTGCTCCCTAAGCTGGTGTTCCAGGTCTAAATGTGATTCTATTTTAGACCTAAGCTGTTGTTCGCTGCTTTTCAGTTTTTCCAAACAGGTTTTTTGATTGTTCTCCGCAGTGACTCGTTTTTGGTTCTCAAGAGAAAGAAGGTAGTTCTTTTTCTCGAGTTGTTCTCGCAAAATGTCCACCTGGTGCTTGAAGTAATTCAATTTGTCAAGGTGGACAAGGGGTGATGGTCTCTGGACGTAGTCATAACTTGGTTTTGGACGAGAGGTGTTTGGGTGTACGTTCTCCCATCTCCTGTTATACGTGCCGGAAGACACATGCCCTGAACCAGCAATGTTGTGACAAACATTTTTCCGTCTCCTGTTATTTGTGCCAGGAAACGGATGCTCTGAACCAGAGATGGGGTAGCTTTCAATTTCCATTCTCTCGTATGTGCCAGGAGACAAATGCCCTGAACCAGAGATATGGGAACTTTCATTTTCCATTCTCTCAAATGTGCCAGGAGACAGATGCCCTGAATCAGAGATATGGGAACTTTCATTTTCCATTCTCTCATATGTGCCAGGAGACAGCTGCCCTGAACCAGATATATGGGAACTTTCATTTTCCATTCTCTCACATGTGCCTGGAGATGCAGCGTTTTGATTGTTATCCTCCGCTATCAGACCCTGATCAGGGTTCATTATATTGGCAAGAATGGAGGTTTCTTCTTCAAATCTTGTTTCAGCCAAAGGGTCATCTATTTTTTCACAAGGGACACCATCTGGGTAGTAGATGAAATCACCACTTGGCAAGTTTTCAAAGTTGAACTCATCATCATCAACCATATCACTCCAAAGAGCGTTTGTAGAGGCTTCCATCTGCTGAGATTCAGACATTTTTCCGTGATAATTATCCAACAATTTTCAAGACTGAAAAAATTTGTTTGGGAAATAAAGATGCTTCTTTAACCAACTCTGTGAGTTTATGAAGCCCAGAGGTATTTGGGACCTAAATATATAGGCTTTCGTTGATGATGTCATCATAGGTCAATGACATCATTGACCTTTGATGTACGGACCTTTGATATACACAACAGAAAAGGAATGATGTCATACATCTGTCATTTGATGTTTAGGGAGAATTCATGGGTGAATTTAGAGGTAGGTTGCTAGGCAACACTCAGTGTTTTTATTTGAATGCAACCATGATGGTAGGATGTTTATTTTGGAAAAGTATAGGGGTTTAAATATGCTTAATGTAACGTTAGAGCCAATCACTGAATTTTGTCACAGAAAGAAGAGGCATATTTTGATTCATACACCATAAAATTACAGAAGTTCTTTACTCAGCCCTCCGCTCCTGCTGTATCAGCGGACGCAGCCTCTCCGTGCAGAGAAACACTTTTTAACCCAAATCGTTTTTGAAATTTGTCCAACCATCCCTTGCTGGCACTAAATGCAATGCAGTTTCTTGCAGTTAAATAAATGGAAGAAGTACCATTATGTTGAACACATTAAACATTAGTCCCATACCGGGAGTCGAACCCGGGCCGCCTGGATGAAAACCAGGAATCCTAACCACTAGACCATACGGGATTTTTTTTTAAATGTTTTTTTTAATTTAATTTATCTTTTTGTCTGATTGCATTTTTTTTACCAAGCTAATTCCATCCATCCATCCATCCATTATCTTTACCCGTTCTTCCATTTTGGGTCACAGGGGTCGCCGGTGCCCATATCCAGCAATCACAGTGCGAGGGGCGGGGTACACCCTGGACGGGTCGCAAGTCCATCACAGGGCCACACGGAGACAAATGAGACAAACAACCATTCACTCTCTCACTCACACCTAGGGACAATTTAGAGTTACCAATCAGCCTAGCATACATGTTTTTTGGTCTGTGGGAGGAAACCGGAGTACCCGGAGGAAACCCACGCATGCACGGGGAGAACATGCAAACTCCACCCAGAAAGGCCCCCGGACCGGGATTTGAACCGGGGACCTTCTCGCTAAGAGGCAGCAGCTCTACCAGTTGTACCACCGTGCTGCCTAGAGGCAGCAGCTCAAGCTAATTCCATTGAGATCATATATACATATTTATACATATGTTTCCAAGGAAAGTCTGGGCCTGAAGGCAGCCTCTAAACGTTGTTTCAGTCGGAGTTGACAAAGTTACTTTGAAAGATTTTTCCTGAAAAGTCTCTTCCAAAACTGCCATATGGATTTTGACTTTACGCTGGAAGATTTTTCTTGAACAGGTCTTTCTAATGCATCCGTCTGAGTTGACGAAGTAACATTAGAAGACTTTTCTAGAAAATCAGCTACCAAAACATCCTTCTGGGCTGATGAAGTTTCCAGTTCCAAAATATCTGTCTGACTTGACGAGGATACTGTTTCTTTAACCGTTGGAGTTGACAATGCTACTTTTTCCAAAGTATCTGTCTGAGTTGACAAAGTCACAGATGATTTTGATTCTGTGACAGAGTCTTCTGTTTGAGTAGAAAAAGTAGCAGTTGAATGCGGTATAGACTGAAGTGAAAGGTCTTGAACTATCTGCTTCAGTAGGTCGTTCATGCATTGTTGCTCCCTAAGCTGGTGTTCCAGGTCTAAATGTGATTCTATTTTAGACCTAAGCTGTTGTTCGCTGCTTTTCAGTTTTTCCAAACAGGTTTTTTGATTGTTCTCCGCAGTGACTCGTTTTTGGTTCTCAAGAGAAAGAAGGTAGTTCTTTTTCTCGAGTTGTTCTCGCAAAATGTCCACCTGGTGCTTGAAGTAATTCAATTTGTCAAGGTGGACAAGGGGTGATGGTCTCTGGACGTAGTCATAACTTGGTTTTGGACGAGAGGTGTTTGGGTGTACGTTCTCCCATCTCCTGTTATACGTGCCGGAAGACACATGCCCTGAACCAGCAATGTTGTGACAAACATTTTTCCGTCTCCTGTTATTTGTGCCAGGAAACGGATGCTCTGAACCAGAGATGGGGTAGCTTTCAATTTCCATTCTCTCGTATGTGCCAGGAGACAAATGCCCTGAACCAGAGATATGGGAACTTTCATTTTCCATTCTCTCGTATGTGCCAGGAGACAAATGCCCTGAACCAGAGATATGGGAACTTTCATTTTCCATTCTCTCATATGTGCCAGGAGACAGCTGCCCTGAACCAGATATATGGGAACTTTCATTTTCCATTCTCTCACATATGCCTGGAGATGCAGCGTTTTGATTGTTATCCTCCGCTATCAGAACCTGATCAGGGTTCATTATATTGGCAAGAATGGAGGTTTCTTCTTCAAATCTTGTTTCAGCCAAAGGGTCATCTATTTTTTCACAAGGGACACCATCTGGGTAGTAGATGAAATCACCACTTGGCAAGTTTTCAAAGTTGAACTCATCATCATCAACCATATCACTCCAAAGAGCGTTTGTAGAGGCTTCCATCTGCTGAGATTCAGACATTTTTCCGTGATAATTATCCAACAATTTTCAAGACTGAAAAAAATTGTTTGGGAAATAAAGATGCTTCTTTAACTAACTCTGTGAGTTTATGAAGCCCAGAGGTATTTGGGACTTAAATATATAGGCTTTCGTTGATGATGTCATCATAGGTCAATGACATCATTGACCTTTGATGTACGGACCTTTATATGTTGCATCTGTTATGCATCACCGCTGACAAGTCGCATTTCTTACGCGTCACCACTGACAACCCGGAAATGTGAGTCGGTGTTGTGCCAAAAATCGATTGGCTGCCAAATGGCAGCCACGGGAGTGTGCACGGGAGGATTTTAACAAGAATTCAACAAGATTAACACTTAAAAACAATTATTTGTTTGCTCGACATTATAGTACAGTAAAGGCAGTGGTGTAGTCTACATTTTTGTAGTGGGTATACTGCAGTTAGTTTTACATTCGGCGTTGGACACCATTGAAGCCACTGATCGCGATGTCCAACGTAAAACTAACTTTACCGCAGTCGGTCCGTATAATGTGCTTAGAAACAAAAGTAAACTGGTTGGTACAATGTAATCAATTTATTTCGATTTTTAAACATATTGAACATTTCCAAATTCCAAAAGATAATGTACATGTATACCAATAGATTGTTACGGAAGTGTTTAACTGCCATTTACCATATCAATGACGCATGCCTAATGATATGTTCATTCATTCATTCAACCTTTATTTAAATAGATGAGTCACATTGAGCCTCAAAGACTCATTTACAAGTGAGACCTGTTTGGACAGACAATAAAAGTGGTGAAAAATGAGACAGGGTTTGGATGTGATACATATGTAATATATCATTGGGAACTTTTTAGTGGGTATACTGAAATTCTCAAGATTTTCTAGTGGGTATACTCCGTATACCCACGTATCACGTAGACTACACCACTGGGTTAAGGGCCTTGCTCAAGGGCCCAGAGTGGGGCAGATGAGGGTGGAGACAGGTGTGACCGCTTCACTTATCCCACCCACATCTTTGATGTTGTCGGTACCGGGGCTTGAACCGGCAATCTTCCGATCACAAGCGCACCTTCTTAACCTCTGCGCCACCACTCCCACTGTTATGAGCTTCATACATCATCATTAAAATATGGTAATCTACTAAATCATGGAACTTCAGTAATTTCAACTGAAAAAATAATATACTAGATGGATGACAGTTCTTGCAATAATCCTTATGGCTCTTTTCTGTAAAATAAAAATAGGTTTTGTAATAGTTTTACATGCTTTTCCCCAAACATTAATGCAATAAATTAAATGTGGAACAATGATGTGTTATACAACAGATACAATGCTTTGTCATTCAATAGGTCCCTAACCTTATACAGTACATCTCTGCAATTATTACAAACTCATGTGTAAATTTAATTTGACTTTTAATTGTTTTAGGTGTGTCAAAATTCTATTTTGTTATGTTTGGACACCCAGATAGGGTTTGCGGCAGTTTCCCACAGTTTCCGGCAGCAGTCAGTTTTCGGTAGTGCCGCCATGTTTTGGCTAGCTTCGGTTTGCCTCGGCTCCGACAGTCAAATCTTGTGTCCGCTCAGAGGTTCCTGCGCATGGATACATGAGATGTAGATGAACGGCGGTTGTGCTGAGGGACAGATGGGCGAATGAAAAAGACGCTGTTGACTGCGTGAAGCAGCAGACAGCGTGCGAGCCGGACCTGACCGGAGTAGCAACGAGCTAACATGCTAACGCTAACAAATTGCGGAGCTAAAATGCTAACGATACGCGGCCTTTTGGATGGAGAAACGGCGCAGTAAGTTATTCACTCTTTTCCCCTTCATTATGTATGGAGTTAACATGCTAACAGTCCTTCTTGTAAATAGTTTGGACCGCGTGGAGCAGCACAAAGCTGCAGAGCTGGACGTGCAAGGAGCTAACATGCTAAAAAGACGGAGACAGGCTTGACCAGATCAAAGTAAGAAATTTTATTTTTTGATTTACTGTAAATGTCTCTAAATTGTCTCTAAATGTACTGTATGTGTTTTTTGATATTTATGTAGGGTACTGTGTTAGGATAGGCGAAGTGAACTTCATTACAGTACAGTAATGGGCCTTAGAACACACATTGACACACAGAGCACTTAATGGTTTATTGGCCATATTAAGAAAGCAAGGACACGTATTGCCTGTGGATTGCCATACACTACTACACCACAGTGTAACACCACGGAGCCTAAATGTGGCGGGCAGTACATGTACTGTATGACCTAGAGAAGGGGATCTGTCGTTATTTACGTCAGCAATGATGTGCAGATTACTGTAAACATTGATGGTGTCCCACTTTTCAAAAGTAGTGGTGTCCAATTCTGGCCAATACTAGTGAAGTGTGGTAATTGGCCAAATAAGATGAGTGCCACAAAAACCAAACAGGCAATGAGGGATAAAATTAACCCTGGGGGTGACTGGATGACATCCCATTAATAAAGATAAAAAGTACTGTACTTCTGGTAAGTTTTGATACATTTAAAATGAAATGTATATCTTAATCCAAATATTGTTGAAATGTGTTTTTTTCTCTCTCCTCACTTAAGCCAAACGTTGTGAGTGTGAGAATTACAACCTGACTAGTCAGGCAGAGCAGGATGAGGAGGACCTGGACATGGTGACTAAATCCAAAAGGAGTCGCACTTAAAAAGTAGCTCCGGAGGTTTTTTTAAGCGGTATGTTTGTCATTCTCAAGTGATTTATACATATGTAATCTGCTGACAAAAATTGGGCCTAAAACTTTTTTCACATCAATGTTTGTGAACTTTTTTTGCAGGATTAACATCTTCTGATGAAGAAGAGCGTGTCAGAGGTAATGTAGATTTTTTAATTCCGCTTTCAAAAGTAATGACCTTTTTAGTAAGCCCTTTTATTAAAAATGGGCATGCTTATTTTTCTTTAAATCACCTGTGTAGGTGTCCAGCTGCCAAACTATGCAACGCCTCCACAGAACTACTGAACAAAGCTAGTGAGTACTTACGAGGTCACTTTTTGAGTTTGTTTTTTATTTTTATTTTTTATTGCTCCACCCATCCATTCCTTTAGAGCTGACCAAGAGGGTATCTGTCCGCCCTCTAAAATACCAACACAATTCTGACTGCTCGGATACAGATGAGACTCAGATTCTGACTCAAGCCAAGGTGACATCAATTTTCTTTTGTCTATTTAGAGTTCGGTATCATACAAATATACTGACAGTTCTCTCTTTATCATTGCGTACACAGAAGCCAAAAGCTCTCACTGGGAAGGACCCTGCAGAGGAATTCCTCGCCATGTACAGTGATACTCCGCCTTCAGACCTTCAACATGAGGAAAGTCAGACAGTGATTGAATTAAAGCGGCAGATCCAGGAACTGAAAGACGAGAATGCTAAACTGAGGGAGTTGGTTTTTCAAGGTATCACTTCACTCATTTAACAATTACACAGTCAATAAAATTCAAATAATTTAATCTGTTTTTACAAAACTGAACTTTGTAATAAAGAACAATATTTTTTTATCTAATTGGTACAGATCTGCCTGAACTCCTAAAGTCTATGAAGACTGTAATTAATCTAGCTGAACATCCTAAGAGGTACAGTTCAGAACTGAACACACCACAACTGCCACCTCAAAAAGTTCTCTGCAGTCCAGGCCTGGTCCATCATCTGCAGATTCATTGCCGTCCCTCTCCAGACCTACACCCTCAAGCTCCCCATGTGAGTCGGTCATTCCATCAACAAGGGATACCCTGTCATCTAAGGTGATTGGTTAATAAAGAATGAATAAAAACATTCATCACTATACAGTATCCTAAATGCACCTTTTGCACGTCTCCATTAAACAGATGGAGATCCATCCTGGGACTGGAGTGACGGTCGAGAAACTGGCTTGGGCCTATGCTACCAATGCAAACTCGGCTACAGTTTTTGTGAGACATCTGCTCACAGCAGTCTTTCCTGCGGAGACTCTGCTGGTCAGCAATCTTCGAGGGGGGAAACGAGGCCGAGGAGATGCTCGTCTACCTCTGGACAAAAAAACTGGATGCTATCTACAGTAAGTTTTCAGACTTTTATTGTGTCAGTGTGACTACAGTACACATTAACAGTTTGGTGTACTGTGTCTGGTTCATTAAGGCCCAGGTATAGCTCTGCTTTCGGCCGAATGCCGCTCCCTTCGCGCGCGTTAAATGGCACAGCTCTGCGTTTTTTCTCACGTTCATTCTCGCGTTTTCGCTCCAAATTCTTGACATAATTTGAGAAGCCACAGCGCAGAAACGTTCGCTGATTGATCATTTGCTGACACGCCTACCGAATTGATTGACAGGTCGGGGGGAGAAAAAAAAGGTGAGCCGGCTGCTTCAGCGCAGCGGTGTTTTGTGTTTATATCTTATTAAAAAGTTATAAATAAATAAAAAACAGGGAGCGCTGGTCCTGCAGCCCACAGCACACCAGGAAATCTGCAGAACCTCGCGCAGCTACGTAGGACCCGAGTTTAATTCGCTCGTGACAAATTCATTCATTTCCTCATCATTTCAGTCATGGAGTCAGCGGAGGAGGAAGCGATTACTTGACTTTTGGCAAAAAAAACAAAAGAAAAGTCCAGATCAGGGACGAAGAAGAGGAATTTAATACATTTGTGTCACATCCAAAACAGTCCGTCGCCGGGCAGTTTATTGTACGACAACGCGCCACGCGTACGCAGTCGTAAAATTTGAGCTTTGCACGTTTGTGCCCTGCGGGGCTACGCTTGTGCCTCGCACTCGAACTGCGTCGAGCGCCGTACGGCCGAACGCCGAGCTATACCTGGGCCTTGACTTTATGAAATGGATTTCTTAGTAGATCTAAAAAAGCTAAGTCTGGTACTCTGGACATTCAAAAAATAAAACAAAACAAAGCACAAAAAAAATAGTAGAAACGTTTCGTCTTTCGTCCGAAAGACTTCCTCAGTCTGAGTTGCTGTGTTCAGCTCAGTCTTATAAATAGCACCCTCTCACAGTGGATCAGCCAACTGGTTGATCCACTGTGAGAGGGTGCTATTTATTAACAATTGTACTGATATTCTTTTTCCATGTCCCTTTTGTGTTCATACGTAGGTGCAACTCTTGAGCGGTGGCCTGGGACACAGCCCTCCAGCATTGGAAGCACGATCAATGGAAAGATCACAGAGCTTCGCGCTAAAAGTAAAAATGTCTAATTGAGATTAAATACATTGTTCTGTGAATTTGTTAGTGTGAAGTGTTGACAGTTTTTAGCTATTTAAAAGGCTTAATTTTTTCATCCCGTTTACCATGTTAGTTACCATGTTACCATTATAAGTTCAAATAAAAATTTGTCAATTTCTAAAGTGACTCGTGTTTATTATGTAAACTTGATGGTAACTGCATGAAACCATAAGAATAGGTAATTTTTTAATGTTATGCAATTCTCATAAGCTGACCTGTCATTTATGCATATAAATGGTTCATACTCATATAAGTTTTTTATAAATACTTTTTGTTGGTAGCCATTAACAAAAAAAATTAAAGACATCAATTTCCTTAAAAAAAGTACTTTCAATACAAAAAACTTATATGTAATTGTATTTCTTCATATATGTAAAGTTTAAGTGTTTTACAAAGTTATTGTATAAAATTAAAAAGAGAAACATATGAAACATATATGTGAAATATAAGTTCCATGTATTCAACATACATAGTTTTTATATTCAACATACATAGTTTTTATATTCAACATACATAGTTTTTATATTCAACATACATAGTTTTTATATTCAACATACATAGTTTTTATATTCAACATATATCGTTTTTATATTCAACATATATCGTTTTTATATTCAACATATATCGTTTTTATATTCAACATACATAGTTTTTATATTCAACATACATAGTTTTTACAAGATACAAGATACAAGAGCTTTTATTAACATTGCACCAGGTACAACGTGATTATGTATACACAGTCATCCAGAAGAGGGTTAGAGAATGTAAAGCTGCTGCTTATTCAAAACACATGACATGTTCTTCAGCGCGGCCTCTCTCATCCGTCTCGGGATGAAGGTCAAAGGTGTGAAAAAAAGGTAAGTAAACATGGGGGGTTTACAGCATTGGTATTAAAAAAATGTATCACATTTTGTCTGCAAGACACCGCATGACACAGTAAAAACCATACCATAAGCACATAAGGACAGTTACATGTTGCATGTTGAGACTGAGGCAGGGAGGATCTGTCCATGATACATTCCGGATGCCTCCGATAACGCTCATAGAAAAGTTCTCCGGGGGGGGTAGCAGACAAGACAAACAGCAGCTATTTTTTCCACAGTAAGCACATCTCAGGAGAAATTAGATATCCAGCCTTTCCCAAGGCTGTTTCCAAGGGAGTCAGATAAGAATTAACAAATATTTTCACATCAGGCACACATTGTAATTTCTGTGGCCTTCAGTCTGTAAGGGCGATTCTGTTCCAATCCAATTCGGGACTTTTTCCACTGATCCAAGCTCTGACCTCAGATGTTGACCACAGCTGACCAGAGTCCCAATCCGAGGGTGATCTGTTCACCCTCTGGATAAGCTCGCAAACAGCTGATTTCTGATGTTGACCACAGCGTCCAGAGTCCAAATCCGTGGGTGAGCTGTTTCACCCTCTGGATAAGCTCGCAAACAGCTGATTTCTGATGTTGACCACAGCGTCCAGAGTCCAAATCCGTGGGTGAGCTGTTTCACCCTCTGGATAAGCTCACAAACAGCTGATTTCTCGAGGTCACGGCGCAGACCAGACATCGGGTGCTCCAGGCAGTTAAGTCCTGCTGAAGTCTCCCTCATTTTGCGATAGACCAGTGCTCCACAAACGCCAAAAAAGCAAAGCGCTGCCATCATAATCCAATATAATCCAAGATTCTTCACCTCCACAGAGCACTCCCAGGAATCCACGGAACCCATGGCGGAATCCATGGCGTATCCTCCGTCACTCTGTGAGGGTGGGAAGGCTCCCCTTGTGCCGTTCCTTTCTGTAGAGATCTTGTTTGTAGAATCGAATGCCCAAACCTCCAATCCATCTTAATTTGCGTTCGAGGTGCTTAGCTGAGGAGCTGCCAGCAGCAGGGGGGGGGGAGGACAGGAGAGGGAAGGGTTGCGACTGCCTCCGTCGAGAGCAAGGTTGAAACAATTATATGATTCTTGTAAAATTTATTTTAATATATTGTATGAAATCTATGCAAAAGGTGCCACTTTCAGGAGGAAATCATATATGTCTTATATGTATCATACAAGCCTTATATGTTGTACAATATACAAAACATACACTTAGGATGATATAAGGTTACTTGTTTTTTATATGGTTTTTATATATCTTTTCCATATGGGTGTTGCTTTAATTGTTTCACGGGGCAACCATAGAATAAGGTCCTTGGTTTGTTCTGACATTATGTCAATCCACATTCCAACAGTCATGCTGCCTGTGAATGTGGTGGTGTTGAGCACAGCTCCACATTCTCGTCAAGCCCATCTGAAAGTAAAAGTACAGTATACTTTTACTTTCAGATGGGCTTGATGAGAGTTGGATGGGCTCACAAAAGTACAGTATATGGTCCGGTTATGGCGGCCGCTTGAGCAGACGCAAGTAACTTCGCTCCGCAGCTACTGCCCAAATATGTAAAGATAACAGCTGTCCACAGCGATAAATGCAAAAAAAAAAGAGAGACATTCTGAGGAATAATGCCTAACCAAACTAAAACGAACAAAGGGAAAAGCAATACGACCAAACAAACTACGTTGTTTGACCACAACCTTCGTAGTGAAGCCCGTAAAGCTAACAGAAACATGGCGGAACAAGAGGAAAAAAGCGACTCAGAAAGCAGTAAGTTTGACCAAATCCTATCAGTATTAGCAACACTATGAACTGAATTTTCCTCTAAACTCGATGGTGTGTTGGAAACGCTAAAAAGCATGAAACAGGAGATGAAAGACTATAACGAGCGTGTTTCACAAGCAGAAGACCGTATCTCAATTGCAGAGGATGAGGTGGCTAAACGAGCTAACGTTAGCACCTTACAGACTAAAAACAAATCGATGGAAGACAAATTAATGGAATTGGAAACAAGAGCTCGTTCAAACAACTTACGGCTTGTGGGTCTTCCGGAGGGCGCTGAGGGTTCTGACCTATGTGCTTTTTTGGAGCAATGGATTCCTGAGGCAATGAGGAGCGACACGGCGCAGGCCTCGGAGGGCCTGCAGGCCAAGGTGAGCCTGCAGTCCGCCTACACTCTTAACCCGAACTAGTTGACTTTACTAAAAAACCGCGTGGAAACCCGTTGCCTTAAACCATTCTAGTTTTTACACAAAGAAGAAACTAAACATGTTTAGTTGTGTTAACTTGATAACCTCAGTACAATGTAGTAAACACATTTAGTAGTCATTACTAAAATTGATTAGTTATGTGAACTAATCAATTTCATCATCTGAGTCCTTAATAAATGACAAGAGCACAACAGAGACAATTATTGTTAAGCAGCCATCAATAATTGATCAAAACTAATGATTTCCATAAACCAATTACAATATTTGTCATATCTTCTGTTTTATCATAACCTGCAGCCCTAGTTTCCTTGTGTAAATTGTGTATTATTAAGCTCCACAAAAGGACACATGATAGGAGTTTGCATGTTCTCTCCGTGCATGCGTGGGTTTTCTCCGGGTGCTCCGGTTTCCTCCCACAGTCCAAAAACATGCATGTTAGGCTGATTGGTAACTCTAAATTGACCCTGGGTGTGAGTGAGACAGGTCCCTCTTGTAAATGAGTCCCCGTGGCTCAACGAGGCTAGCATGTATAAATAAAGGTTGAATGAATGAATAATGTGCTAGTGTGGAACGATACCATATTCTTTCAGTTGTTTAAAACTATGCTCACAGGTTGTTGTTGTTTTTTTTCAAATACAGGAACTGTCATCAGGGTTCCCACATCTGTCCGTCTAGGCTCAAATTGCAACACTTATACTGTATTTACCCTTTATTTCTACTGATAGTCTCATTGAGTCAAGAGATCTGTTTAGGGAGCAAATGGTGGGGTTAAGGGCCTTGCTCAAAGGCCCAGAGTGGGGCAAATGAAGGTTGAGAAAGGTGTGGATGTTTCACCTTTTCCACCCACATTTTGACGTTGTTAGTCCGGGGAGTTGAACCAGTGACTTTTTAATCACTGGCCCATATTCTGTAACCTCTACTCCACCACTCCCTCATGAAACAGCATAGCATAAAACATAAGCATAAGAGTTCATGACATGAAATCAACTCAACATAGCATAAGACATAAATGAAAATTAAAGGGATAGTTTGTATTTTTTTAAAGTGGGGTTGCCTGAGTGGTCAGCATGTTACTTACAGTAGATGGTGGGCAGCATTTTCCCCAGTTTAGAGAAGCAGCAGGAGGATCAGTGTAAGAAGATAAGCAGTGTACTTTTGTGGACATGGTCACAGCAATTTGTACTATTAGACACCTCGAAAAATCTATATTTGTTTCAGTGGATGCATATTTAGTATATTTTCAGCGCCTTACGTTGTTTCTTTAGGTCATCTTTGAGAAAATAAATTTACTTACAAAGGCTGGTTTGTAGAAGTCTGCGGGGTTGTCACCAAGGATAACAGGAAGTCCTCTGAGCACCAGTGTTCGAATATCAGTAGGCTCTGCAGTCTGTTGGGCAGTAAAATGACAAACACAAGTGAGCAAACAAGTACAAATGATTGCATTACACAATGTGAAACCCCCTTCATAAACATCAACGACTTTTGAAGGTATTCCCTAAAATTTAAGAACACGTGCATCATGGTTAATTAACGTACTGTTACAACACTGAGAAGAGCTAGCAGGCTGTACTGAAGTTCTCTGAAAGTTTTAGTGAAGTTCAGAAACTCACAGCCTTGTTTTTAAAACCTTTGATTTAAAATCTAACATTTCAATAATCTATGGGAAGCATGAAGATGAATAGTTACACTTGAAGACAGCTACTAAAAACAATAGGACCAACCCTGGTCTGTTGGGAAAGCTGTGTCAACACTTGGCCAACGTTCCCTCTCTTGGCTCGAAAAATCTCGACAAAACGAGGACTATGTCGATCGATGCTCTCATAGAATTCCTGCTTTAGATTCTTGCCAGCAATCCTGTTGAACTCCATGCATACCTGCAAAATACAGAGAATGCACAGGTGCAGACATGGTCAGAAGCAAAACGCATAGCCCCCTAACTTGTTTAGATTTTTCTAGTCAAACTTTTTTTGGGGACAAAAAGTCAATGTACTGGCACAACACAGGAGTTGCTTGTCTGTTGCTTTGCTTGTTTGTGATTGTGTGACCTCTGTGAATCCAAGTTGACACTTTAAGCACTGATGGCTTCCACAACAATCCTGTATATATTATCCAATAGCTTTGTTTTTCAATTATGATTAGTAAATTTCAGCATTCTAACATCTGACTTCTGTGTAGCAGACCAGTGTTATAGAAAAGACTATTAATTTTTTGTGTCAAATTATGGATTTTTGTTGGCAAGTAACCTTTTAATAAGCAGGATAGCTGCTAGGTTGTGCTCCAATTGTTCCTCCAGATTATGATTCTCTTCATTACTGGACTCTTCACTGTTTTCTAAATCAGTGGTGTAGTTTGGGGACCCATGTCCCTCTTCTTCTAGTTCATTATTTTCACTACCAGGCACTATTTCTGGTTTGAGCATCCTCCAATTGTCTGTTCTGTGCTGTTTACTTCTGTGTGCATTGAATGTGGAGTACACAGTAGTATGAAAGTTACATCCTTTATATGGACAGTGGACTCTGTGATTAACTTTTAAATGTGTATTGCGCATGTGATAGAAAAAAACTGCTTCTGTACAGGCTGCAGAAAAGTCACAGGACTGACAGTGAAAAGTGTGGTGAAGTGTTTCACAAACATCTTTCTCTTTCTGGTGAATCTTAGATAAGTGGATCTTAAAAGCTGGGGTCTGCGATATTTGAACACTCTGGGACTTAGAAATATTTTCAGCGCAGAAAAGCATTCTGCTACCTCCTCTCAGAGCTATATATGGCTCTGAGGGGAGGTAGCAGAATGCCACAGTGCTCCGCTGAACTTGGGATCTGCTCCGCCCCCTGCTGTGTGTCTGCTCAGAGCCGCTGCGATATTCTGTGTTTATGGTAATAAAACCTTCTAATAAAATAAAATAAAACCATGGAGCGCTAGTCCTACAACACAAAATCCAGCAGAAATCATCAGAGGTTCACGAAACAACGTTTGGACATGATTTAATTCGCTCGTGACTTCCTCATGTCTCAGCGCTGGTCTGGAATGTGTGGAATGCTCCACCTCCTCCTGTCTCTGCGCTCCGAAGTTCTGTGTTTATATGATAATATAACTGTTTAAAAAATATAATAAAAACACGAATCACTCATCCTACAACACAAAAACCAGAAGACATCAGCAGAGGTTCACGAAGCAACGTTGGACATGTTTTAATTCGCTCGTGAGTCGTGACAAATCCATTTCCTCATTCCTGTCAGTGAAGGATGAAGCGATCACTTGACTTTTGGCAAAAAAACTAAATAAAAGTCCAGGGGCCTCATGTACAAAGACTTGCGTGGATTTCCTACTGAAAAGTGACGTACGGTCAAATCCAGAAAAGTGTGTACGCACAAAAAAATCCAGATGTATCAAACTGTGCGTACACCGGAATCCACGCACATTCCTTTTGTACATCACAACCAACGTGGAACTGAGCGCACGTGAGACACCTCCCCTGACACGCCTTCATTTACATATGTTAAACAGATGCAAATTACTTCCTGCATGTGTGAAGGACATGTTTGTTTGATCCCTGCGCGATCAGAAATCATTTCTAGATTCAGGAAAATAATGAATTTAATATAATATGAGTGAGGAAAAAATCCTAAGTAAGAATAGTAATAAAATGTGTTCATCACGCAAAGAACGAGTGATTGTGTGTCGGTATTTGTGTGTGCGCGCACCCTGCTTTGGTGCGCAACGGCTCATCCATTCATTCTGAGTGAAAATATTAACTTTGCGCACGAGTTTATTACCATAATTACTGTAAACACAGAGGAACTTGGATGTTTGGTTGAACATAGATCTTTGTTTATTTAATAGATGTGGGAGTGGTGGCGCAGAGGTTAAGAAGGTGCGCTTGTGATCGGAAGGTCACCGGTTCAAGCCCCGGTACCGACAACATCAAAGATGTGGGTGGGATAAGTGAAGCGGTCACACTTGTCTCCACCCTCATCTGCCCCACTCTGGGCCCTTGAGCAAGGCCCTTAACCCACACCATCTGCTCCCCCGGGAACCCTAGATATCAGCTCTCTGCTCCACACAGAGGGCTGTGGTTGCTCGGTGGTCTGTGGTTGTGTCAGGAAGGGCATCCGGCGTAAAAACAACTGCCAAATCTTCATGCGACCAGTTCGCTGTGGCGACCCCTAACGCAGGGAATAAAGCCGGAAAAAAAAACAAAAAACAAAAAAACTGTAAACACAGAGGAACTTGGATGTTTGGTTGAACATAGATCTTTGTTTATTTAATAGATGATATGAAGAAACGGGTCTGTGCGTCTCAGTGGAGAGTTTTCATGACATGACGTGATGTTGGAGTCTCCAAACGCTGCGCGCGCCACATTGTGCGCAATCTGTTTGTCTGTGAAGCTGTTACTCTCCAACAAGTTATATATGGTGTACTTTCACGTGTCATTTTGGAGAAATCTACAATAAACGCAGATTATGAATCACCTCCAGCTGCCGTGTGAGGGTGCGCGCGCGCTCCAAAGCGCGACCACTCAGCCTTTGGAATCATATAGATGAGACCATTCTATTGGACATGATCCGGCTTTGTGTGGACTGGAATGGCACAGTCCCGATCGACCTGCCAGCTCCCTCTGGAAAGCTCGGGAACAGTTTGGTCGCTGCTTCTGCACGCGTTGTGCACGGTTCCTGCGTTGTGCTCCAGAGCGCAGTGCCAAAATGAAAAAGGATTATCCCTGAAAACGGCTGATAAGCCATATCATAGATCAGAAAATTATATCTGTTTATAAATAAATGCTCTGCGTGTTACACTATCTCCAGTAAGGCTGAATCCGTTCCTGTTAAATGTATTTGTTGCACAACTTTGCGCGTCCTTTATTTGCGTCCATGTGGATGTAATAATTGTTATCATGTGTGTTTGGTGGGAATATTAATCATTTTCACATCATGAACAGTTAATAATAATAATAATAATAATAATGAATTCAATTTATAACGCACTTTTCATTAATGAAAATCTCAAAGTGCTACAAGGTGCAACATAATTGAATGTCAATAAAACAAATAATAAAACAATTACAATCAACAACAGTATCAGCTAAGATCAAAAGTAGAATCATGAGGAGTATAGTATGCTCGGTTGAAAAGAAAGGTCTTCAAGCCGCTCTTAAAGTCAACCACAGACTGTGGGGCTTCAGTTTTTCAGGATCACCTGTAAGTGTCGCCAAAGGAACAAGAACCACAGAAACGTGCGTACGTGTGCTCGGGAGCTGGCGTGGAAATGTACTTGGATGCGCACATATTCACGTTCAGTTCAGTTTTGATACATACGGGGTTTTGCGTGGATGGTGCCGTACGCAAGGTTTTTGTGCGCACGCACGGTTGATACATGAGGCCCCAGCTCTGGGATAAAGAAGGGATATTTAATACATTTTGTGTCACATAAAAACAGTCCTGCATCGCTTTGCAATCCTTTGAATGAGAACGAGCTGCGGCTGGGACAGGTGGGGGCGTGGGTTGGGGCGTGACAAACAACTCTGTTTTGATTGGCTGTCAGTGTCCTGGTCACTCGTGTTTTCAGTGTTTTTATAAATGCTGATAGAGAAGCAAGGGGACTATAGTTTATTTCAGAGATTACTTTGTCTAAAATCAGTCTGTCAGTAGATAGTGACAGAGTGAAGAAATATGTTAAAAATATGTTGTTTGAAAAGTTACAGACTACATTACAATCTTACATACCCCAGCTTTAAGTGCACTGACAGACTTAAATGTGCATAAACACTGTTGATGTAAGCAAGGAAAGGTTATATTTCTGGTGAAGCTTCCATGTTTTAACCTGTAATGTTTTAACAGGTAACCCCTTTTCTCCGTTATAAACTCACAGTATTTGCACCTCCACTGCATCTTCACACAAACCTGTAAAAAAAAAAAAAAACTTTTAGCACATTTATACATGACCACATGTCATCAAAGATCAAGGAAATATGGTTCTTTGAAATATTCTCGCCCTTTGAAATTTCTGTTCTCTGCCAGAATGATAGTTTTCCTGTTTAACATTATTTAGTTAATTAATGCAGAATGAGTTGAACTTGCCTTTCTATCTGCAGACAATTGACAGAGTTAATAACTTTTATAACTTGTTATTGTCACTTTATTTTAATAGTTTGGTGATCGGGGGAGCTGGCTACAACCATCTTTACTCCGTCAGGATTTCAACGGCTCCAACTTATTTGTTAAACTGCTGCACTATTTTCCCCACACACAATTGTCACTGCTCATTTAACCGATCTCTACTAATAACCAGCTAATGACCGAGTCCATTACATTTTCAGTCAGGCCGTAACCGAGAGACACCGAGCTCAATTTGTGGCACTGGCATGTCGTACTGACACTTCCTGTGACATGCCACAGTTTTTGTGACATGTGCCACAGTTTTTGTGACATGTGCCACAGTTTTTGTGACATGTGCCAGTTTTTGTGACATGTGCCACAGTTTTTGTGACATGTGCCACAGTTTTTGTGACATGTGCCACAGTTTTTGTGACATGTGCCACAGTTTTTGTGACATGTGCCAGTTTTTGTGACATGTGCCACAGTTTTTGTGACATGTGCCACAGTTTTTGTGACATGTGCCACAGTTTTTGTGACATGTGCCACAGTTTTTGTGACATGTGCCACAAGATGGCAGTGTTTTCAGCATGTCAATGCCTATTTTAACTGACATGTCAGTGTTTTCAGCATGTCAATGCCTATTTTAACTGACATGTCAGTGTTTTCAGCATGTCAATGCCTATTTTAACTGACATGTCAGCGTTTTCAGCGTGTCAATGCCTATTTGTGCCTAATTACTCATCAAATTTCTGTACTCATTTATACTGCCTCTTACTAAAATTTTGATTCAAAATTGTGACTTTATTGCTTTTTAAATCGTAGAAAACATTTATTTAAGGGACATTTACTTGTTGTCAATGCCTATTTTAACTGACATGTCAGTGTTTTCAGCATGTCAACGCCTGGCACTGGCATGTCGTACTGACACTTCCTGTGACATGCCACAGTTTTTGTGACATGTGCCACAAGATGGCAGTGTTTTCAGCATGTCAATGCCTATTTTAACTGACATGTCAGTGTTTTCAGCATGTCAATGCCTATTTTAACTGACATGTCAGTGTTTTCAGCATGTCAACGCCTGGCACTGGCATGTCGTACTGACACTTCCTGTGACATGCCACAGTTTTTGTGACATGTGCCACAAGATGGCAGTGTTTTCAGCATGTCAATGCCTATTTTAACTGACATGTCAGTGTTTTCAGCATGTCAATGCCTATTTTAACTGACATGTCAGTGTTTTCAGCATGTCAATGCCTATTTTAACTGACATGTCAGTGTTTTCAGCATGTCAACGCCTGGCACTGGCATGTCGTACTGACACTTCCTGTGACATGCCACAGTTTTTGTGACATGTGCCACAGTTTTTGTGACATGTGCCACAAGATGGCAGTGTTTTCAGCATGTCAATGCCTATTTGTGCCTAATTACTCATCAAATTACACATTTATACTGCCTCTTACTAAAATATTGATTCAAAATTGTGACTCTATTGCTTTTTAAATCGAAGAAAACATTTATTTAAGGGACATTTACTTGTTGTCAATGCCTATTTTAACTGACATGTCAGTGTTTTCAGCATGTCAACGCCTGGCACTGGCATGTCGTACTGACACTTCCTGTGACATGCCACAGTTTTTGTGACATGTGCCACAAGATGGCAGTGTTTTCAGCATGTCAATGCCTATTTTAACTGACATGTCAGTGTTTTCAGCATGTCAATGCCTATTTTAACTGACATGTCAGTGTTTTCAGCATGTCAATGCCTATTTTAACTGACATGTCAGTGTTTTCAGCATGTCAATGCCTATTTTAACTGACATGTCAGTGTTTTCAGCATGTCAATGCCTATTTGCGCCTAATTACTCATCAAATTACTCATTTATACTGCCTCTTACTAAAATATTGATTCAAAATTGTGACTCTATTGCTTTTTAAATCGTAGAAAACATTTAATTAAGGGATTGCATGTGCTTTGGAAACAATGCCACAAATAGTGTTTCCTATTTATTTAACATGCTGTAAGGAAAGAGGCATTCCATGTCATTATTGACATTTAATTCTGTTGCACTTTGTAGCACTTTGAGATTTTCATTAATGAAAAGTGCGTTATAAATTGAATTCATTATTATTATTATTATTATTCCACAAGTAGCTGGTTTGTAACACAATAATGATGGCTATTTTGATTTCTTACTCAGAAATTTACCTGTGGAAGCACCTGGCCAAACGGGTGTCAGAGAATACAGTACATAGTTCGCGATGTCATAGTATGACATAGTACCACAGGATACTGGTGGGTTACAATGAGGTCATGTTTTCATAGTTTTTAATAAATTCTTAAGCTATACTGATTAGCGTGTCTCCCCCTACCCGCCACCTCTATTTCAGATGGGGAGAAACTGCAGCAATGAAGACAAATGGTTACTTTGAAATAATATATTTATTAACATCACCTATTCAAATCTTGCAAAAATCTTTAATCCCATGTTCTCCACTATTTTGCTGCAGAACTTTTCGTAGTCGTCCTTCAGTTCAAATACAAAGGTGAAAAGTTCTGCTGGAGAGTTCTCATCCATCTCTTCATCCCAACTCTTGAGGGCCTGAAGAGCTTCTGCTTGTTCTTGATCGTCATAGTCCAGAACAACAGGAAGCGTTAATCGCCCCTCAAAATTTGTTTTTGGCACCAGTCGGCTGCAATCTGGCTGTGATCAAGGATGGAGCTTTCCTGCATAAAATTAGATAGATTAGTGAGTGTATTATACAGTATATGTCCCCTGTTAATACAGATTGGCGATTTATCTAACATTAAGAGATCATATTCCCTTTGACATAATAACAGTAGTGTTGTATAACAAGTGTGTCAAAACCCCTTTTATTCAAAAACCAATTTCATTAAATGGACAGTTTATTTATCAACTAGTTGTTGAAGAACTTTCAGTCACATTTCTATGTTCATTTACGGTACTTTTTAGTTTTGATTGTTATTCTCTAATTCACATCAGTTACAAATGACACCACATAACTTAAAAAAATTAAAAAAATTGGTGCACAACTTAATATTTGTCTGATTTGTCGATTTAGACTTTTTTTGTTGTTTAGAAGTTATCCATACAAGAGACCGGCTTGACGTGTTGGAAGCCATGTGAATATTGGTACCTACTTTAATTAAAGGACTCAACAGGGGGACTTTGTTTAAGTTGTCTATTATTCAAGTTCTCACTAGTCAATTCCCTTTGTTTAAAATGAAATTGTAGAAAAGCTAAAAATGTATGGTCACAAGCACTAAATCATCAGTGCAGTAATAACTGTTACCGGTAGTTCATGTTATTTATGCAGTTATTTTTTATAAATACTAATACTCTCCGTATGTGTCATATGTACTTCATCTTACCGTCCATTTTTCTTCGAGATTAGGATGCAGACTGATGAGAACCGATGCACACAGCAAGGCCGAGCGCAGCAATTAGAAACTCAAAAAAACGTCCTTATGGTACGCTGGTGAAGATTCTCAGTCATCCAGGACATGATACAATCAAAAAGGCGTTCAATACAGAAACAACTGGACTTTATTTGTAACAGCAGAAGTTTAGCTTCTCATCCGAGTCCCTTTCTCAATATAAAGAGCAGCGTTTGAAGGAAAGGCTTTCTAAAAGTTGACAACACACATACAGGTACCTGCTGTATGTAAATTGGCAAATCACACCTGGATTTAAAGTCTTTGTTAGTGTAATACACAG
This sequence comes from Garcialebias charrua, assembly GCA_038048925.1. Classification (NCBI taxonomy): domain Eukaryota; kingdom Metazoa; phylum Chordata; class Actinopteri; order Cyprinodontiformes; family Rivulidae; genus Garcialebias; species Garcialebias charrua. The sequence goes on from JBBPBX010044010.1 coordinate 27,399, forward strand.
ACGAGGGTGCTCTGTTCCCATCAGGTGTGAGACGTCTGAGAATGCCTCATTCCTTACAGCATGTTAAATAAATAGGCAGTTTCTGAACTGACATCACAAACTGGATTAATCTAAAACTCAACATTCCTTCATTTCATATAGATGCTATTTTATTTTATGTAGACAACTTAAGCTCAGCTTACTGTGATGCCATAAATATTCCTCAGACGGCTGAGACGAGCTGGTCTGAGAAGCTCAGTCCTCACCTCCTTCTACAG
>JBBPBX010044011.1:0-27655 GCA_038048925.1 Garcialebias charrua
GCACGCGGGACAGAGGACAGTGCACAACAGAAAAGAAAAACGAACAGGTATGCAACATCGTCTGCCTGTTATAAATGTGGGAGGGCTCCGTCACACAATTGGAAGGACTGCCCTGCCAAAGAGGCCGAATGCAGGAAATGTCACAAACGAGGACACTTTGCTGCCGTCTGCAGGTCTAAGCAACCTGTACACGAGATGACAGAGGAAAATGGACTGTATCAGGACACTCTGTACTTGGGAGAGGTGAAGTCAGACAGCAGTGGCTGGTACTCAGACATCAAATTAAATGGGGCAGTAGTTTCTTTTAAATTGGATACAGGGGCAGCAGTAACCGCCATTCCTACCACACTATACAGCTACAAAAGAGACGGCCCTCTGTTGCACACCCACAAAAAGCTGTATGGCCCAAATAATACCAGACTATCTGTAGTAGGTCAGATTCAAGGCAGCCTTGAAAGCAGGGATAAAAAGTCCACTCAGTCAGTGTTTGTCATTGATAGCTTGGCTAGACCACTGCTGGGTTTACCGGCAATTACAGAATTAAGTCTTGTGGAGCGAAGAGAGAAAATTGACACACTGGAGGAGACGGGGGACCCGGAGAGAAAATTCAAAAAGAAATTCCCAAAGGTGTTTACAGGATTAGGAAGACTGGAAGGTGACTATCGTATCCGACTGAGAGACGATGCTGTCCCCTATGCCCTTACAACCCCTCGCCGTGTGCCAATACCCTTAACTGAAAAAGTCAAGGAGGAAATAAAAAGAATGGAGGAGATGGGGGTCATCTCCAGGATAGAGAAGCCTACAGAGTGGTGTGTGGACACAAGTGGGCAACTTTTGTCACATTCCAGTGGTGGTCGCCGGGGTGCCTTGTACAGCACTCCTGGACACAGGATCCAACGCAACACTTGTTCGACCTGACATCATCCCTACTGGAGCTACTGTGCAGGCAACTGATGTGCAGCTTAAGACAGTGACTGGTGACCTGGCCCCCATAAGAGGGAGGGGAGTGTTCCAGTTTAAGGTGGGAGATCTCGCTGTGCCTTATGCTGCCTGGGTGGCAGATGTGCAGGACACATGCATCCTTGGGTTGGACTTTCTACGAGCCATTGGTGGTGTGATTGACCTAGGCAGGGGTGCCCTGATACTGCCTGAGGGGAGGAGCGTGCAGCTCGTTTCCCCCTCGTCATGCCCAGCCCCTGAAGCTGTAGCTGCGTACACCGCAGAGACTTTGGCACTGCCACCAGCTGAACATCAAACTGAAGAGGAGGAGAGGCTGTCTGCAGTGAGAGAAATCTGGTCCAAGAACTGTGAGGGGCTGACTCAGCAGCAGCAGGAAAACCTATGGCAGGTGCTGTTGGAGTTTAAGGACACTTTTGCACTTAAAGAGAACGAAGTGGGTCTGACACACTTGGTGGAGCACACCATCGACACTGGGGATGCTCGTCCTATTAAAGTGCGTCCTCGCCGCCTTCCCTTAGCTCTCCAGGAGGTTGCTGACAGAGAACTGGGTGAGATGATTGAGACAGGCATCATAGAGCCATCTGACAGCCCGTGGGCCTCCGCTGTGGTGATGGTACCCAAGAAAAACAGCACAAGGATGCGCTTTTGTGTAGACTACCGACCCCTCAATAAAGTTACAAAAAAGGATTCTTACCCTCTCCCCAGAATAGACGAATCGCTGGATTTGGTAGTAGGTTCATCCTGGTTCTCCACCCTGGACCTGCGAAGTGGATACTGGCAGGTGCCATTGTCACCGGAGTCTAGACCCAAGACAGCCTTCTGCACCAACAGGGGACTGTGGCAGTTCAGAGTACTAAGCTTCGGTCTATGCAACGCTCCTGCTACCTTTGAGAGACTCATGGACAGGGTACTGGCTGGGGTCCCACGACAGCAGTGTCTGGTCTACCTAGATGACCTCCTGGTGCACGGAAGCTCCTTTGAGGCCGCTCTGGACTCCCTGAAACAGGTACTGGGGAGAGTGGCTGCTGCAGGCCTGAAGCTACACCCAGACAAGTGCCACTTCATGAGGAGGGAGGTAGAATTTCTGGGCCACAAGCTGGGTTGTGAGGGCGTCAGCACGTTGGAGGAGAAGGTCCACACAATTAAGGACTGGCCCACTCCAACGGACCAAGTCCAGCTTAAAAGCTTCCTTGGCCTGGCCTCCTACTACAGAAGATTTGTGAAAGACTTTTCCTCAATAGCTGCACCACTCTTCCGCCTGCTGCAGAAAAATTGCGACTTCACCTGGAACCAAGACTGTCAGCAGGCATTCGACATCCTGCGCAGGTCCCTGACAGAGTCCCCGGTCCTTGCCCCACCGGACCCCAACCTGCCATTTGTCTTGGACACAGACGCCAGTAACGTGGGACTGGGAGCAGTATTGTCGCAGGTTGGACCCAATGGTGAGAGAGTAGTAGCATACTATAGCCGGATCCTGAATAAGAGTGAGCGACGCTACTGTGTTACACGGCGAGAGCTACTGGCAGTGATGGCGGCGGTAAGACATTTTAAGTACTACCTGTGTGGTACACCATTCATTATCAGAACAGACCATGCTGCCCTCCAGTGGCTGATGTCATTCAGGGAGCCCGAGGGGCAAGTGGCTCGTTGGCTGGATGAGCTCCAGGGCTTTAATTTCACTGTGGAACACAGAGCAGGAGCACGCCATTCCAACGCGGATGCCCTTTCTCGCCGTCCATGTGCTGCAGCAGGCTGTCGTCATTGTGAAAAGCAAGAGGAGAAGGAGCTCACAGCAACAGATGGCACAGCGCAGCTCTCGTGCAGGGTGCTCCAAGTGGTGGATGTGACAGAGTGGAGGACAAAACAGGAGCAAGATACTGACCTGCTGCCAGTCCTACAATGGCTCGAGGGCGGGCAGCGTCCCAACTGGGATGAGGTCACTGGGCTTTCTGTTGCCACAAAAGGATTGTGGGCCAAGTTTGGTACTCTGAGGCTGAGTGAAGGGGTGTTGCAGCGTGCCTGGAAGGATCCGGCCACTGGGGAGGAGAGGTGGCAGGTTGTGGTGCCGAGATCGCTGAGGTCAGCGGTGCTGGGAGCCAGTCATGGGCACTTTGGTGTCACCAAGACCCTGCGCCGCCTCCGCCAAGGCTACTACTGGGGCCAGCAACGGAGGGATGTAGAAGACTTTTGCCGCAGCTGCGACTCCTGCTCCTCGCACAAGGGGCCGCTGGACCAGTCCCGCGCCCAGCTTTAACAGCAACCAGCGGGGGCACCGATGGAAAGAGTGGCTGTGGACATCATGGGCCCGTTTCCGCACACTGATAAGGGAAACCGCTATGTACTCACCGCCATGGACTATTTTACTAAGTGGCCGGAGGCATATGCCATCCCAGACCAGGAGGCCGAGACTGTGGCTGACACATTAGTGGAGGGGATGTTCAGCCGGTTTGGGTCAGCAGAGACCCTTCACAGCGATCAGGGTCGAAACTTTGAATCCAGGGTGTTCACTGCCATGTGTGAGCGCCTGGGGATTCAGAAGACTCGCACCACCCCGCTCCACCCACAAAGCGATGGCCTGGTAGAGAGGTTTAACAGGACACTGGCCCAGCAGCTGGCTATCCTAACCTCGGAACACCAGAGGGACTGGGACACCCATCTACCCCTCATTCTCATGGCCTACAGATCAGCAGTCCAGGACTCAACTCAGTGCACACCTGCCCTGCTCATGTTGGGAAGGGAGCTGAGGACCCCTGCTGAGCTGGCTTTTGGAAGGCCCCCTGACGCTCCAGAGGCACCACCAGGTCCAGACTATGTGAGGAAACTACAGGACCGGTTGTCAGCACATTCCTTTGCCCGGGACCAGCTGGCAAAGGCGGGACTGCGCCAAAAGAGAAATTATGATGTCACCACTAAAGGAAGACACTTCCTTGCTGGGGAGCTGGTGTGGGTCTTCAGCCCAAAGAGGAAAAAAGGTTGTTGCCCCAAACTGGACAGCAGCTGGGTGGGGCCCTGCAGTGTTCTGGAACAAGTGGGGGAGGTGGTCTACAGGGTGCAGTTGCCCCCTAGAGGCAGGAAGGTGGTCCTGCACAGGGACAGAATGGCTCCCTACAGAGGACATTCCTTCCCCGCTTTCCTAGAAGGACGTGTGCAAGGTCCTCGTGCCCATGTACAGTTGGACTCGCAACAGGAGCTGTCTTCACCTCCTGTCCCTACACCTCCTGTCCCTACACCTCCTGTCCCTACACCTCCTGTCCCTACACCTCCTGTCCCTACACCTCTTGTCCCTACACCTCCTGTCCCTACACCTCCTGCCCCTACACCTCCTGCCCCTACACCTCCTGCCCCTACACCTCCTGCCCCTACACCTCCTGCCCCTACACCTCTTGTCCCTACACCTCCTGCCCCTACACCTCCTGTTGCCTCTCGGAGGCCCAGGAGGCAACGCCAACTGCCTCCCCGCCTTAGAGACTGTGTTGTTCCCTCGAGGACGAGGAACTTTTTGTTGGGGGGGCAGTGTAATGATCCTTGAAGAGTCATGTTAAGTGTTAATTGTTCTTGTTCTGTTACTGGTTCTAATGTTTGACATGTCCTGTTTATGACGCAAGGGTTGTTGGGAAATAAGATGGGGTGGGGCTAGAGGGAGTTTTGGCGGTTCTGTCGAGAGGCTGGAAGCACCTGTTGGGAAGCTGAGGAGTTCTGGCGTGGGTCACGGCCAAACAGTGACTCTGAGTTTACTGGCCTGTTATTTGAGCTCTTGAATAAAGTGTTGGCTGAAGCAGAACGTCTGGTGCTTGAGTGACCGCGACAACGTTACAGTATTGAGAGCTAGCTTTCACTAGCTTTAGACCTGGGGCCTGTGTGCCAGAAGTGACTGCTTCGTTTGTAGATAATGATACATTTAACAAATGTTCTCATGTCGGTTCTGGAGGAGGTTCTGATCTGAAAGCTCAACTCTGTGCTTTTGAAAAACCATTAACTAGCCAGGCGCCCGTAGGTTGCACAGAGCTAATGCTAAGGGAGCTAGCCTAGCTCACGTTAGAAACAACATGGCTGCCGAGAACATGCCCCCTGCGTGAACGCTCTGGGGTGCCCAACCTTTTTTGAACTAAGAGCTACTTTTGAAGTCGGCAGTTTGCCGAGAGCTACTCGTCCAGTCTCAGTATCAAAAACATAATTTTTCATCTCCCTACTCCTCACTTCTTTAAAGTAAATAAAACAGAACATAAGGTGTTGCTAGTTTTATTTAATTAAAGAATTTTATCAAAGTAAAAGAACACAATATTTGAAAAGCACACCATATTTTTTTAAAGAAACGAATGAACAACTGAACTGAACAATGTAAAACTCCCTAATTTACACTATTTACAAAAAGTGACTTACAAAAGTGCAGATTTACAAATCTCCAACAACAATTTCAAATCTCAATAAAACCTAAATATCAAAACTAGGCAGCTGCTCTGTGCAGCAGGATGGTGTGTCATCTGAATAATGTAGAATACCATCCTGATTTATGATCAACAATCCAGGTGAATAATGCAGAATACCATCCTGATGCATTCTCAATAATCCATGTGAATAACACAGAATAACATCCTGATGCATGCTCAATAATCCATGTGAATAACGCAGAATAACATCCTGATGCATTCTCAATAATCCATGTGAATAACACAGAATAACATCCTGATGCATGCTCAATAATCCAGGTGAATAATGCAGTATACCATCCTGATTTATGATCAATAATCCATGTGAATAACGCAGAATAACATCCTGATGCATGCTCAATAATCCATGTGAATAATGTAGAATACCATCCTGATTTATGATCAATAATCCAGGTGAATAATGCAGAATAACATCCTGATGCATGCTCAATAATCCAGGTGAATAACACAGAATAACATCCTGATGCATTCTCAATAATCCATGCGAATAACACAGCATAACATCTTGTTGCATGCTCAATAATCCATGTGAATATTGTAATGCAGAATACCATCCTGTTGTATGATCAATAATCCAGGTAAGTAACACAGAATAACATCCTGATTTATGCTCAATAATCCAGTTGAATAATGCAGAATACCATCCTGATTTATGATCAATGATCCAGGTGAATAACACAGAATATCATCCTGATTTATGCTCAATAATCCAGGTGAATAACACAGAATAACATCCTGATTTATGCTCAATAATCCAGGTGAATAACACAGAATAACATCTTGATGCATTCTCAATAATCCATGTGAATAACACAGAATAACATCCTGATGCATGCTCAATAATCCATGTGAATAATGCAAAATACCATCCTGATTTATGATCAATAATCCATGTGAATAATGCAGAATAATAAATGCTTCTTTCATAACTTCTCCATCACTGAAAGACTTCTTATGTTGAGCCAGGATGCGGAAGAAGAAGATGATAAACTGTCAGCCAGGTTACAAACTCTTAAGAATGACTTGATGAAGAGTTGTATTTAATGCATCTCCCTTGGAGTTCAAAGTTTGTTGGTTTTTTTGACAAGAAACAAGAGGCTGTGCAGAGCAGCATGTTAAGGTTCATCACCAAGGTCTCTGCAGCTCCTCCAGGATCTGCTGGTGCACCAGAAGAACCAACTCCAGCCAGTCCTCCTGCAGCAAGCCAGGAGGAGTCCATGGACAGCTCACCCTCTCCCCAGTAAAAGACGCCTCCCCGCTCCCTCCCTCCAGGTACAGTAATGAAATGTTATTTTTATTTTTCTGAGTTGTGTCATGTTACACACAGTAACTTCATCTGTTAATCAATTTGTATCTGCTCATGTTCACAACCTGCTGCTCCTCCTCCACCTCCTCTCCACCAGCTCCACCATCCCATCACTGACCTGCCCACCCTCACATACCGCCATAGCATTGTCGGAAAGGTACAGTAAAGACATGTCAATGTGTTTTCCTTTATTTTTTGTTTTATGCTACATCTACTGTAATCATCACCTCTCTCTCGACAGCCTCCAAAGCGTCACGCCCCCCTGGTCCATCCACACATGTGCACCACACCACACAGGTGAGGAGAAGTTGTTGCTGTCTGTGTTTTCATTTCTGCAGATGTTGACATCTGTAATTGCTGTAATTTCTACATAGCTCACATCGTGGACTTTCTTCATGGATGGACAAGTGTCCACTTTGTCCTGCCTCTGTTGTCCTGCCTGCTGCCTAGCTCCGCTGCTGTCCCATCAGTTTGTCAACATCAACAGTGAGTAGAAGTTGTTCTCTGTCTGTTTTTCATGTTGTCTTTGCAGGCAGGTCATAGTCCAGCTGAAAGTGCACATGTTCATTTTTGTGTTGCTGTAATTTCTACACAGCTCACATCGTGGACTTTCTTCATGGATGGACGTCTGTCCTGCCTGCCTCTGTCATCCTGGACGTCTATCCTGCCTGCCTCTGTTGTCCTGGACGTCAGTCCTGCCTGTCTCTGGTGTCCTGCCAGTTGCCTCCATCCATCACCTGTGTGTCAACACCTTCTGCCTCTATGACTGTTGCAAAAGCAAAAAAACACCTTTTCTGATGGACAGAACTGCTCACATCAGGACCACACACCTGAACTCACACCTGGCCTAAAATGCTCCCATCATTCATTGTTGAGCACTGGCTAAGCAGTTCCATCTGATCTAGGTTTGAACTTGAGAGAAACATCAGTGTCTACCTACACTTCAGTCAAAGTAAGGACATTTTGTTTCCTATTTCTGCTGCTTCTAGCTTTTTTAGAGTTCATGGACTTATTTTTCATGCACATGGACATGGACTGCACACCAAGGCACTGGTTTCAAAAACATGATGGTTGCAACATGTTTCTGATGGATGTTATTTTATGCTGATTTGGTGCTGATTCATGTCAATAGCTGCTGATGGATGGATGTGAGTTGATGCTGTTTAATGTTAACAGTTGCTGCTCTTTGAGAAGTGTCCAGTCGAAACCAGCTGCTCACATGATCAAGGAGGACCATTAGCAGCTGGTTTCGGCTGTCATCAGCCAACTGGTTGATCCACTGTGAGAGGGTGCTATTTATGACTGAGCTGAATACAGCAGCTCAGACTGAGGAAGTCTTTCGGACGAAAGACGAAACGTTTCTACAATTTTTTTTTTTTAATTTTTTTGAATGTCCAGAGGAACAGACTTAGCTTTTTTACAAGATACAAGATACAAGAGCTTTTATTAACATTGCACCAGTTCTCACCAATACAACGTGATAATGTATACACAGTCGTCCAGAAGAGGGAGAGAATGTAAAGCTGCTGCATATTCAAACACATGACATGTTCTTCAGCGCGGCCTCTCTCATCCGTCTCGGGATGAAGGTCAAATCAGATATGGAAAAAAGGAAAACACAATAGGTATCATTTGTGATATTCAAAAAAAGAATCTATCAAAGATTGCCTTAAGACACTCTATGATAAAGTCCCAAAAACTCTATCAGCATTAAGCACATCCAGACAAGACATTGTTGCAGTTTGACGACATGCAAGGAGATCAAAGAGTCTGTGAGCAACATTCAGATAGCACAGTTCAGCAGTTGTTCAGCTTGGCGCCTCCGAGCACACCCACAGAGATCTCTGGGGGGGGGGGGTCAGCAAGGTCTCTCAGCTTCACTCCAGGAGAATAGTTTCCACACAGCCTTCTTTTCAAGGTCGTGTGCAGAAACCAGATTAGATAGTTCTTTTGTTTATCTTCAATCCAGGCCACAGTGTTCTTTTTGACTGCAGCCTTCCAAGTCCAGGTGCTGTTCAGGTCCAAAATCGCCGAATCATATGAGGTTCCGAGCTACGAACCCCCATCTGTGCCCTGATTGAGGCCGGGCGGCTGTAAACGAGTTCCAAAGCGCACCGCAGGTCCGCGGTGGTCTACCGCCGCTCCCATCGTGCGATTCAGTTCGTACAACAGCTGGGATGAGGAGCTCACAGCCCGGATCAGAGAATCTTGCTGATCAGGAAGTTTGGCCAGCGCGCTGATAGCCGCCGAAGTCTTCCTGAGCTTCCAGTAGCAGACAGCTCCGCTGACGCCAAAAAACAGAGCAGCTGCCACCAATATCCCAATAATCCACAAATCTTCCACGTCTTCGACAGACAAGACGGTCAAACACATAGGTTGCCACTGTCCCCACGAGTCCATCATGTATCCGACAGCGTGCGTGTCAGAGGGGCAGACCGCTTCTCCTGGCCCGGTCCGCTTCGTGGAAAAAATCTTATCTATAGAGGAAACAGCCCAATTTATTAAATCCATCGCAAATTGGTTCGAGTGAGCGCTGAAGAATCACAGACGAGACAAAAAGCAAGCAGGGAGGAGGAAAACTTAAGGAGGGTAGGAGCAAAAAGATATGCGACTTGCTTTGCCGAGAGCGGAAGATTTTTCTACCTGGATTATTGAGCATGTATCAGGGTACTGTGCAGTATTTTATGTTTTTTTTATAATCGTTTGGGGTACTGTGTTAGCTAGCCACTTGGAAATAAAGTAATGTACATGTTTATGGTACAGTATGTATACGCTTGTTTTGTCTCATGTCGACAACAAACTAATAAAAATTGAGTTTTGTTACCTTTAAAAATGTTTCATCTTGTACTTAAATTTTTGAGCTCTGTTAACTAACTTTCCTGGGTTATAAAAGTGGAAACTTTAAAGTCTTGTTAAATAAAAAAGGGGGCTTCGTTTTGTCCTGGTATAGAGTAGGGAGAACAGTACCATACCATACCATACCATACCATTTTATTTATAAAGCACTTTAAACAGGAACAAGTCCACCAAAGTGCTGGACAAACAAACACGCAACAGGCAACACATACAATGAAGTACAACACGAAAAACATAAAAACATTGCAGATCATAAATCAAACGATCCAGTACACATCAGCTGGCACTGAAAGCGATGGAGTAGTAGTGAGTTTTTAACCGGGATTTGAAAACCGAGAGGGAGGGGGCCTGTTTGATGAGCAGCGGTAACTCGTTCCAGAGTCTTGGGCCTGCAACAGAGAACGCTCTGTCACCCCTGCGCTTAAGGCGAGTTTCTGGAACTATTAAGAGTACCTGATCCTCTGACCTCAAAGCACGTGGAGGAACATATGGGTGTATCAGATCCGAGAGATAGGCGGGGGCGAGACTGTTCAGCGATTTGTAGACATACATGAGAANACAGTGCTACCAACTGCGCCATTGTGCAGCCTCAAAACTAAGTTTACTCGGAACCCAGTTTTAGGTCTTTTGCAGCTTCACGATAAATTATTTTCATGTGTTCAATGTTAAACTGGTTAGATGTATGGAGTCTTTTTGAAGCTGGTATACAAGTTTTTAGCTACTTCTCTCAATTCATGATAAATAAAGGTTCTGGACCAAATTAGTCCGCCTCCGATATAAGTATCATGAACGGATCCAAAACGGATCTGAGCCGGATGAAGCATTCCATGAACGGGTCCAAAACGGATCCGGGCCGGATGAAACATTCCATGAACGAGTCCAAAACAGATCCGGGCCGGATGTACCCAAAAACCCTCTTTAATGAGTGGATCCGGGCAGGGTCTGGGCCACATCCGATCTGGATCTGTGATCCGGATCCGAATCGGATCCAATCAGGTGTGCAAGTGGACTCCGATATTGATCCGTTTTAAGCATCCGTTTTGGATCCTATGGTAGATCCGGAACGGATCCGGTCCGGAATCCATTTGCTATCTGGGAGGTGACTATCTGTGAGCAGCAGTATGGTTTCATGCCAAGAAAGAGCCCCACAGATGCCATCTTTGCTTTGAGGATGTTGATAGAGAAGTACAGAGAGTGTCAGAAAGAACTCCATTGTGTGTTTGTGGATTTAGAAAAAGCATATGACAGGGTACCAAGAGAGGAGGTGTGGTATTGCATGAGGAAATCTGGAGTGGCAGAAAAGTATGTTAGACTGGTACAGGACATGTATGAAGACAGTAGGACAGTGGTGAGATGTGCTGTAGGAGTGACAGATAGCTTCAAGGTGGAGGTGGGATTGCATCAAGGATCGGCTCTGAGCCCCTTCTTGTTTGCTCTGGTGATGGACCGACTAACAGATGAGGTCAGGCAGGAATCCCCATGGATTATGATGTTTGCAGATGACATTGTGATATGTGGTGAGAACAAGGAACAGGTGGAAGAGAACTTGGAGAGGTCGAAGTATTTACTTGAAAGAAGAGGAATGAAAGTCAGCCGTAGTAAGACAGAGTACATGTGTGTGAATGAGAGGGAGGCCAGTGGAACAGTGAGGCTACAAGGATCAGAGGTCACAAAGGTCAGGACTTCAAGTACTTGGGGTCCACAGTCCAGGAAAATGGGAAATGTGGTAAAGAGGTGAAAAAGAGAGTCCAGGCAGGATGGAGTGGATTGAAAAAAGTTTCAGGAGTGATTTGTGACAAAAAGGTGTGGGCAAAGGTCAAAGGGAAAGTTTACAAGACAGTGGTGAGACCAGCTATGTTGTATGGTCTGGAGACAGTGTCATTGACAAAAAGACAGGAGAAAGAACTGGAAGTAGCAGAAATGAAGATGCTGAGGTTCTCCTTAGGAGTGACAAGGATGGATAAGATCAGGAATGAGATCATCAGAGGTACAGCACATGTTGAACAACTGGGAGATAAAGTTAGGGAGGCCAGACTGAGATGGTTTGGACATGTCCAGAGGAGGGACAGTGGGTATATTGGTAGAAGGATGTTAGAAATGCAGCTGCCAGGAAAAAGACACAGAGGAAGGCCAAAGAGGAGATATATGGATGCAGTTAGAGAGGACATGAAGGTAGTTGGAGTGAGGACAGAGGATGCAGAGGACAGAGTGAGGTGGAGGAGGATGACTCGCTGTGGCGACCCCTGAAAAGGGAAAAGCCGAAAGAAGAAGAAGAAGAAGAAGAAGAAAGAAGAAACTTGAAATTAAACAACTTCAAGTATTGATTTCACCACGTTAGTATTGATAAGATCCGACATGAACTTTGATACAATACAGCATATTATCCAGCGGCGGCCGCCACTAGAGGGCGCTAGGGGCGCCGCCCCTCCTTGGAACTGCAGCTCTTCTTCTTCACCATTTGAAGATTTAATTTTTTTTATATATAAAAATGAAATAATAAAATAAAAATAATTCGAAATGTATGCATATATGTTTTTAGTTGTGTAGGATAAATAATTTATGAGTAATAATGTTTTTTTCAAAAAACGTTTTCTGATTGTGACGTACTTCCGGTTGCCCCGCTGGGCGCCGCTAACCACACGCTAACGGCTTTTCCATTGAATCTAATTATAAACTAGTGCTAAGCGCATGTGCAGTTTATGTCCCATCTGTCCAAAACTATTGGACTGTACAGGTCGCATTTTCCGTCGCCGGGAGGCTTGGACTCGTCTCGTGATCGCTGCGGTTCGTGTGTGTTTTTAAAACCTACCATAGCACTGAATCTGCTCTTTTAAGGGTTTTTAATGACATATTTTTATCGCTGGATTCTGGAAACTGTGCTTTACTTGTGCTTTTAGATTTAACAGCTGCTTTTGACACAGTCGACCATGAAATTCTTATCGCCAGATTGGAGCAATGGGTGGGCATCACTGGCTCAGCTCTGCAGTGGTTTAGGTCCTACCTTTCAAATCGAAGTTTCAGTGTGAAGATTGATAATTTTACCTCTGCATCTGCTGCCCTCCCCTGGGGTGTACCCCAGGGATCTATCCTTGGTCCTCTTCTCTTCTCACTTTACCTTCTGCCACTCGGTTCTATTTTCAGAATGCATGGTGTGCAGTTTCATTTGTATCAGAGTCAGAGAGTCTTTATTGTCATTTGCACCGCATGTGGTACATGAGATGAAAACGAGATTATGTACACGAGGTCCCAGTTACATCCAACAACAAATGAAAGAGAAAAACAGTAATAACATCTAGAACTAACTAAGAAAAGCATCAACTAGTAATACACAGCTAACTAAGAAAAGCATCAACTAGTAATACACAGCAGCACGAACATGAGTTTGTATGAGCAGATGGTCACAGATGAACACAGCAACAAGAAAACAGATCAGCATCAGTATGATGTGATATTTTGCAGTGTTTATTTTTTATTTTATTTTTATTTATTCATGAGTCTAACAGCCTCAGGGTAGAAGCTGTTCCTCAGTCTAGTGGTTCTACACTTGATGCTCCTCAACCTCCGTCCTGAGGGGAGTGGGGCAAAGAGTGAGTGTGCTGGGTGAGTGAGGTCTTTCATGATGCAGGTGGCTCTTTTCCTGCATCTGGAGGTGTAAATGTCTGTGATGGTGGGGAGACTGACTCCAACAGACTTCTGTGCAGCCTTCACCACTCTCTGCAGAGCTTTCCTCTCTTCAACTGTGCAGCCTCCATGCCACACGTTGATGCTGGAGCACAGGATGCTCTCCACTGCACACCTGTAGAAGGAGGTGAGAACTGGGCTGCTCAGACCAGCTCGTCTCAGCCGTCTGAGGAAGTAGAGTCTCTGATGACCTTTCTTGATCAGGCTGGTGGTGTTGTTGCTCCAGCTGAGGTTATCATTCATGTGTACACCCAAGTATTTGTAGCTGGAGACCACTTCCACTGCAGACCCACCTATTTTCAGTGGGGCATGGGTGTGTTTGTTCCTTCTGAAGTCCACAATCATCTCCTTTGTCTTCTTCACATTCATGTGAAGATTGTTCTCTTTGCACCAGCTCTCCAGGTGTTCCACCTCCTGTCTGTAGCTGGACTCATCATTGTTTGTAATGCATCCCACCACCGCTGTATCATCTGCAAACTTAACAATATGACAGCCTGGAAGTGTGGCTGTACAATCATATGTGAGCAGAGTGAACAGAAGGGGGCTCAGCACACATCCCTGAGGAGAGCCAGTGCTGAGGGTTATGGTGGAGGAGGAGAAGTTGTGGATCTTCACGGACTGTGGTCTGTCTGTTAAGAAGTCTAGTACCCAGTTACAAATAGAGGGGCTTAGTCCAAGTGTAGATAGTTTGTCTATCAGAGTTTGGGGGATCATGGTGTTGAAGGCAGATGTGAAGTCCACAAAGAGCAGACGCACGTATGAGTCTTTCTGATCCAGGTGGGTGAGAGCAGTGTGGACCACGGAAGAAATGGCGTCCTCTGTTGATCGGTTCTCACGGTATGCGTATTGATGAGGGTCCTCATTGATGTTGACGGTTGCCTTGATGTGGGACATGACCAGTTTCTCAAAACATTTAGCGACTATCGGGGTGAGGGCCACCGGTCTATAGTCATTCAGACCAGTCACTGTGGAGCTCTTTGGGACTGGGATGATGGTCGCGGTCTTCAGGCAGGTGGGAACTAACTCCAGTGCAAGTGAGGTGGTGAAGATGTCAGCCAGCACCTCACAGAGCTGGTCCGCACATTCCTTCAGAACTTTCCCTGGGATGTTGTCTGGTCCGGTTGCTTTATGAGGATTAATCTTTCTGAGACTGCCTCTCACTTCTGCTGCGGACACCCTGAGATGCTCTTCATCTGGTGATGAGGTGAGTCTGGTGCTAGCAGGTCTGTTTGGATCATCAAAACGTGCATAAAACTTATTGAGGGCATCAGGCAGAGATGGGTCCCTGGGGCATTGTTTGTTTTTGCCTTTGTAATCTGTTATGCATTTAATACCCTTCCACATGCTCCGTGGGTCTTGTGAGGTGAACTGTCCCTCGATCCTCTGTGCATACGTGGCCTTGGCCTTCTTAATGCCATCCTTCAGTTCATTCCTGCTCTTTCTCAGTTCCACTTTATCTCCTGACTTGAATGCAGTGTCTCTGGCTGCTAGTAAGGCGTGAACTTCTTTATTTAACCAGGGTTTCCGGTTCGGGTAGGATTTCACATATTTTTTTATGGAAACATTCTCAGAGCATGTACTGATGTAACCCAGGACTGAGGAAGCGTACAGTTCCATGTCCACTGAACTTCCATCAGTGGCCGCTTCCCTGAAAACAGACCAGTTTGTCCTCTCAAAACAGTCTCTCAACAAGGGGGAACTATCTTGAGGCCAGATTGTTATTTGTCTTTGTTCCGGCTTGGACCGCCTGAGTGGAGGGAGTTCTCTTGGCGCCAGGATCAGAGACTCGTGGTCGGAAGCTCCGAGCGCTGGGCGTGTCTTCGCCGTGTATGCTCCCTTTACATTTGTGAAGACTTGGTCGAGCGTTTTATCTCCTCTCGTAGCTGTGAAGACGTTCTTATTGAAGGCTGGGAGGGAGACTTGAAGATCAACGTGATTGACGTCCCCGCAAACAATGAAAAGCCCCTCAGGATATTTACACTGCAGCGAGGTGAGTAAGTCATGAATTTCTCCCTGGGCGTCATTAGCATTAGCATCAGGGGCTATGTAAATAACGCTGATTATGATCACTGAATAGTCACGTGGCATATAATGCGGCCGACACCTAACTGTGATCAACTCCACGGCAGCTGAACAAGCTCTTTTTATCACAGCACAGTTCGTGCACCAATCTTTGTGTACGTAAATACAAACACCGCCGCCTCGCGTTTTCCCCGTAGTCTTGATGCACCGGTCCGTTCTGAAGAAGAGCCGGATGACTGTCAAGTCTATTTTCCTGTAAAACAAAATGGCTCCACGCAGTCTCTTCTGGACTGTCTTGGTGACATTAGAGGGTGGATGGCGCTTAATTTCCTCCATTTTAATGATAAAAAGACAGAGGTTATGGTCTTTAAATCTAGTGCTCCTGACAGTCCCACCACTTTTGATTTTTCCTCTTTGGCCCCATATGAAAAGTCGATTGTGACAAATCTAGGAGTGAAAATTGACCCCTGCCTGAAACTGGACTGTCACATCAACAGCATGGTTAAGTCCTCGTTCTTTCATCTGAGGCGCCTGTCAAAAATCAAGCCCCTCCTTTCTAGACGCCACTTAGAGACAGTAATCCACGCTTTTATTACTTCACGCCTGGATTATTGTAACTCTCTTCTGATTGGAGTAAATAAGGCCTCGCTTTCTCGGTTGCAGCTGGTACAAAATGCTGCTGCACGATTTTTGACTGGTACAGGCAGACGTGAGCACATCACTCCAGTTTTAATGTCCCTTCATTGGCTTCCTGTCCAGTTTCGAATCCATTTTAAAGTTTTATTGTTTGTTTTTAAGTCTTTGAACGGTTTTAGTCCCTCTTATCTGTCTGAACTGCTTCAACTTTATGTGCCATCACGTGCTCTCAGATCCGCTGACCAGATGCTTTTAGCAGTCCCAAAAACCTTTTATAAGACCAGAGGAGACAGAGCATTTTCAGCTCTGGCTCCTAAATTGTGGAACGAGCTGCCACTGAAGGTCAGGCAGGCCCCATCAATATCTGTTTTTAAAACTCGTTTAAAAACACATATGTTTTCATTGGCTTTTAAACCAGAATGAGTTCACATCTCTGTTTTAATGTTGTATTATTTTACTTGTGATGTTCTGATATTTATATGATTGAGATTGATTGTTTTTATTGTTATGTGCTTGTTTTTATTCTTGTACAGCACTTCGGACGGCTGCTGCTGTATTTTTAAGTGCTTTATAAATAAACTGGTATGGTATGGTATGGTTTCCGGTTAGCCGAGGAGGAGGGGGGAGCGGGGGACCATCTCTGTACACAGTCAGAGCTGATCACACGCAACTAGCGACGTTGAAACAGCAGTAATTATTAATGGTGCCTTTCTAAACAGGTAAGCAAGTAATATTAAGTGAGTTTAATGAATCGCTACATGAGCAAATTTTGAGCTGATCTCTCTGTGTGCGTGACGTGGTGTGTTGTGTTGAGGTCAGTCAACAGTAGCTAGCTACTAGCTGTGCTTATCTGTGGTGTATTGTACAACATTATAAAAGTTGCTAGTTATTATAAACCCGAATGTCTGAAGACGACTCCTGTCTGTCCATCTTCAGCTCATGTCATGAACTGTTTTACTCCTCAGTGTCTGTGTTAAAGGTTCAGTATGTAACATTTTTTATAAACATATTTCTTCACTCTGCCACATCTCCTGACAGTAGCTACAAGACAGATGCTTAAACTGCTAAGCTTCAGCAAAAAGAGGAAAATATTGATGAGTAGCAAAACACTAAAAGTAGCAATTTTTTTGCTGAAAGTATCAAAATGCTAGTTAAAAGCAGTGGTGGAGGAGAAAGTACTCAAACACTGTACTTAAGTAAAAGTACAAATAAACAGACAAAAATGTACTCTAGTGTAAGTAGAAGTACCACATTAATGTTTTTACTTAAGTAAAAGTAAATAAGTATTTGCTTTTAAAAATACTTAAAGTATTAAAGTAAAAGTACTTGCTGAATGTATTACCTAACGCAATGGCCTACAGTATCATTAAGTGTGCGTACTGTATGTATATTTTCTGTAATACTTTAAAAGTGTTGTTCCAGTTTAAAGAACAATGCTGCAGATAGTGCATGTTTTTATTGTGTGACACCGTTCACACTTGGGCTTGTGATTCTGTGTGCGTCAGAATTTCAGGGATGACCTGCAGGTTAAATGTCATTAAATAAAATAAGAAAGAGGAATGATTATACCTCTGAATTTTTTTATTTAACACAAAATAAAACCAGTAAAAACATTGAAGTAAAAGTTGTCTGATGAAAAAAGGAGCATTAGACCTAACAAAGGAATAGACATTGATCACTTCAACTCCAGTTTGTCATCAACTCTGATTAAAATACTGTCTAGTCAACCTTGTAATGGGTCAATAGTGAACAATATTTTAACTTCCTGACACCATTTGCAAAACTTGGACCCAAGTGTTGAGTCATTTGGAAACATCTCTTGTCTCCTAACGTCCCATGAACTGACACATTTTAATATTGCAGCAAGAATTTATTGTTCAAGTTCAGAAGAATTTTTTTGTCCAGTCTGTCTCTTTTGGGAGAGAGAATCTGTCCTGCTGTACTGAATAGTCTTTCAATAATCTTTCAATATTTTTTTTAATAAGGCCATGGGTGGTGCATATCTTCTGGCTGATTCTCCACGGTGGAATCCATTGTGGGTGAGAACTGGTCCCAGGACCAAGATGGAAACGAGGACTGGAAACACAACAAAAAACAAGGTAAGTGTCTCTCAAAGTACTGTACTCACAAACTGGCTAGAAGCATAAATACCATGAGTAGGCATCAATGCTCCAGCGAAGAGTACTTGACTGCAGCCTTAAGTATAGGTGGAGCTCATCAGGTGGATCACAGTAAAATAGATCATTTTTCT
This sequence comes from Garcialebias charrua, assembly GCA_038048925.1. Lineage (NCBI taxonomy): Eukaryota > Metazoa > Chordata > Actinopteri > Cyprinodontiformes > Rivulidae > Garcialebias > Garcialebias charrua. The sequence continues at coordinate 18,161 of JBBPBX010044011.1, forward strand.
TCCCCATAAATCAGTTATTTAAAATCTAATCTGGAATCATTCCTCCTTGTTAGACTTCAGTTGACCTGTTTAAGTTGGGCCCAAATTTGTTATTATCTTTTGATTTATTTTTCATTGAAATTTAATTATTTGTTAGTTTATTTTTGGAACTATTAAATTGAATTATTTGGTGGATTTTTGAACACCTTTGTCCTTATTTAAGTCTGGACCCTCACAATTCTATTTACAGTATGAACTTGTATTACTAAAATAATTATAACAGAATATGATAGAAGTTGTCCAAAAATTGAAAAGTGGAAGCAGAACACTCCCATTCTCTTTTCACGCTGATGCCTCAAACAAGGTGAAGATGAACCATGTTTTATCAATAATAGTGTTATACAAATGGAAACACCTGATATATACAAATAAAAACATGAACAAACTTACTTTACAGTATACAAACATAAATATGCATACTTCTACACATGCTTTAAAAAAATTTATGGCGCCCCCCCATAAAAAAAATCACCAGCCGCCACTGCTGCTCATACAGACTCATGTTCGTGCTGCTGTTTATAATGATGTTTTCCCACTACATTAGGGCTTAGTGTATTACTAGTTGATGTTTTTCTTAGTTAATTCTGGATGTTATTACTGTTATTTTTCTTTTTTTTCTCTTGCATTTGTTGTTGGATGTAACTGGGACCCCGTGCACATAATCTCGTTTTCATCACATGTACCACATGCGGTGCAAATGACAATAAAGACTCTCTGACTCTGACTCTGATTCTTACATATTATTATTATTAATTATTGTTGGATTTTGAGCAGATTTAGCTGCATCTGACTGAATCTTTGCTACTTGTTAAAACTGAAATTGGTCCTGCAGAAAAATGTTCTGATACCACATTCAGTAATTATCTAAAACCAGAAAGTTCTTCACTCAAAAGACTCAAATGCACATTTGCATCTTGAACAGTCTTCATTATTCCAAAGAACATCACTTTTGAAAATCTATTTAGGAATTACTCAGTTTTGAAGCAAGTTATTTTAACTGTCCAGTTTGAGCTGAATCCATCCATCCATCCATCCATCCATCCATCCATTGTCTTCTGCTTATCCGTGGTCGGGTCGCGGGGGTAGCAGCCTAAGTAGGGAGGCCCAGACTTCCCTCTCCCCAGCCACTTGGAGCAGGATGGATGGATGGATGGATAAACTTTTTATATTCAACAGATGTCTGCTATATGATTTTATGAACCTCACAGTTTTTAGTAGCTCTTAAAGAGACATTTTCTTCCACTACAGGGCACGATGATGATGAGGGAACTTCTGGTGGTCCAACCTGGATGTGAGAAGTGGGGAGACATCACACCACTGAGGAGGTTAGAGCCGAGATGAGATCCACACAAGTTGTTCCAATGAGGCACCGAGGATGGAGGACAGGAAGTGACCCACATGGAAACCATCAGATGAAGCAGCACTTCTGTTTAAACATCCACAGTTACATTTCTCTGACTGATTGATTTGTTTTTACTAAAATTGTTAAAAATAAAACTGGACTCTGAGCTTGTCTTACATCAAAATACACATTTTTTTGATGTGATACTTCAATAAGAAGACAAGTTATGTGTTGAACATTTTATTTTCTTACAAGAGAGTCACAGCGCCAAGTCAACAGAAGTTGTCTCAGGGCACTGAACAGAAACAATCAAATATAAAAAATAATAAGTTAACAGAAACTTTCATATAAAAATAATAATTTAAACTATTTATCTGAGGAGACTGCTTTGAGTTTAACTCCACCATTTTATAAAAGAGCTACAGTAGTTAGCCAGAGTTCTTTCAGGATGAAATAAATTGAACTTCTGTTTGAATTTTAATTCTATGAACTTTTTCCTTTTTGTTAAATTTACTATGAATTTCTCACAGGGCTATTTTCAACCAGTATATACTGTATACATATATCAAACTTATTAACTTCAACAGGTTATTAGTTTTCTTTTCACAGGTACACTTTTACAAGAGAGCTTTATGTTTGAAAACCGCATGGAAACAGATTGCCACATGTCAAGTGTCTGATGCTGCAATCACTGAGCTCTCACTGATGGGCTAACACTGCTGCAGAATATCAAACAAAATTATTATTATTATTATAAAAAAGAGACTTGTACAATCCATACCAGATTAGCAGCAGGTAGTATAAAATCAGAAACTGTTCTTGTTGAGGAAAATGGTCATATCTGCTTCTCATGCAGTATGTTTGAGTGTTCTAGACAAACAAGCTTGAACACAAATATGATAATGCAAAATCTGACAGCAAAGGATGTCTTGTGTTGGTTCCACCAGCAGCAGCAGGGTGGGTCCTCAGAACGGCTGGTGGAATCCTGGTCCATCTGCAGCTCTCTCTTCATGTTGAGGTTCTCCTTAGGAGTGACAAGGATGGATAAGATCAGGAATGAGATCATCAGAGGTACAGCACATGTTGAACAACTGGGAGATAAAGTTAGGGAGGCCAGACTGAGATGGTTTGGACATGTCCAGAGGAGGGACAGTGGTTTGGACATGTCCAGAGGAGGGACAGTGGGTATATTGGTAGAAGGATGTTAGAAATGCAGCTGCCAGGAAAAAGACACAGAGGAAGGCCAAAGAGGAGATATATGGATGCAGTTAGAGAGGACATGAAGGTAGTTGGAGTGAGGACAGAGGATGCTGAGGACAGAGTGAGGTGGAGGAGGATGACTCGCTGTGGCGACCACTGAAAAGGGAAAAGCCGAAAGAAGAAGAAGAATACACTCTCCTCCTCCACTCTGTCATTCTCAGACTGCATGGTGACCCCCATCATCTCCACAGTATTCTTCTGCAGACCACAAAGAACAATTACTTGTATTTAGTCTAAAAAAGCTAAGTCTGGTCCTCTGGACATTCTTTGAGATTAAATGAGTTTTGTAATTTGTAATCACATTATTATTTATAATAATGTAATTACATTAATTATTTGTTTGTAATGAGTTTTAACAAGTAGCAAACATTGAATAGCAAGATAACTAGACTTAGCTTTTTTAGATTTTTCTACCTGGATTATTGAGCATGCATCAGGGTACTTGTATTTAGATTTCAGATTTTAATAGCAGAAAAGACAGTTGTGCATGAATGACATTTCACCTGCTCAGTTTTCTCTTCTGCTGCCAGACACTTCATCCATCTAGGATCCATGCATCCATCCATTCATCCATCTAGAGCAGCAGTGCTATAACAAGCTGGGATTGCAGGTGGTGTTTTTGGGTTGATGGTTTCACCATGTCCCTGCAAACACATATAAACAAACATAAAATAAATACCCAGTTAGCTGCATTATTAGCCATTTCAGGTTGTTTGTGTCAAGACTGCGTTTTTGAGTTTCACTAATAAACTGAACACTGGAGAAGTTTTAACAATTTTATTAAGAAACAGGAAACTGGAATGGGTCTTGATCGTCACCGGTAACTTGAGTTCTGCACAAGAGATTAAAATATTAGTGACAGGGCTTGAACAGGTAGATGTTTTTATCTTAAATAAAAACACTAACCTTTTTAGGCTGTTTCTGATCAGAAGGGAATTCCTTGATGACGTGAGCCGGTGGTGACGTAGTCCAGTTTTACTTCCTTGTTTACGTTGGTGCTTCGTGCGGACTTTCACACGAAGGGGGTTTTCCTTGGTTCGAAGCGAGGTCATACACAAGTTGGCAGAGAGGCGAATAATGTTGAAAGGGGCAGGCTTTACTCGTGGTCGTGAAAGGCGGTCTTGGGTTCGTTTCCGTGAGGCAGATGGCTGAATAGGTCCGACAAGGGAAGAGGCAGGAGGGCGAAGTCGAGTAGCGTGTGCAGGGATCAAAACCAGGGAAGCAGAGTCCGAGACAGTACCGTTGGGGGCTGGAGCGAGAGACGTGAGACCAAAAAACCAAAACAGAGTCGTAGCAAGCAAGACAGGACAAGACATGGGCGCTGGACAATTACTAGGCAAAACCGTTCATAAATCTGGCAAGGAATGACTGTGGACGTGGGGCTTAAATACAGGAACAAACAGGTGAGTGCAATGATCGTTAATGAGGCATTGGGCATGTGGGAGGAGGGAACAATGATGTGTTTACTGTGAACATGACATGACAAACAGACAGAACGTGGATCATGACATGGAATCATGACAGTACCCCCCTCTCAAGGTCCGGCTCCTGACGGACCACCAGGCTGATGGAACCGGGCGACGAGCGGCTTGTCCAAGACGTGGCGAGCAGGCACCCACGAACGTTCCTCAGGGCCATAACCCTCCCAGTCAATGAGGTACTGGACACCCCTTCCCCAGCGTCGAGAACGCATGATACGGTTGATGGTGTAGGCAGGAGAGCCGTCAATGAGTCGGGCGGGAGGAGGAGGCCTGGAGGCGGGCATGAACCTAGAAAACTGGACGGGCTTGACCCGGGACACATGGAACGTGGGATGGATCTTCATTGTGCTAGGGAGCCTGAGCTTGACTGCCACCGGATTCACCACCTTGGAAATGGGGAAAGGTCCAATGAAGCGGGGAGCCAATTTCCTGCTGTCAACACGAAGAGGCAAGTCCTTGGTGGACAGCCACACTTTTTGTCCTTCTTGATAAGCAGGTTCTCGGGTCCTGCGACGGTTGGCTGACCTCGTGTAGACTGCAGAAGTCTTGAGGAGCTGTTTGCGGGCCTTGGTCCAGACTCGGCGACATCGTTGAGCTGCTTGGAACGCAGAGGGAACCATGGCCGCCTGATCCTGGGCGGCAAACACCGGTGGCTGAAAACCATAGAGGACATAAAATGGAGACAGACCAGTGGCACTCGAAGGAAGGGAGTTCATAGCATGCTCGACGATAGGAAGATGTTCCGCCCATTTGGTACCATCATCACCACAGAGAAGGCGTAGGCGGGTCTCCATCTCCTGATTGGCACGCTCTGATTGTCCATCAGTCTGGGGGTGATAACCTGAGGAGAGACTTAGTTCAATGCCAAGGGTCTTACAGAACTCGCCCCAAAACTTTGAGATGAATTGGGGACCACGATCAGACACAATGTTCTTGGGTATCCCATGCAATCTGAACACTTCCTTTATCACAACATTGCTCAGTTCCTTGGCTGTGGGTAGCCCCTCCAATGCAATCAAATGAACCATCTTGGAAAACCTGTCAATGACAGTTAGAATGACCGTTTTACCTCCAGATTGTGGTAAGCCGGTGACAAAGTCCATAGCGAGATGTGACCAGGGGCGTGAGGGTATGGGCAGTGGCCTCAGGAGACCCGCCGGTGGACGTCGAGAGGGTTTAGCCAGGGAGCATTGGGTACAGGCCCCAACAAACTCTCTAACGTCCTTAGACAAGGAACCCCACCAGAACTGTGACTTGACTATGGTTAGAGTTCTCTCAATCCCCGGATGACAGTATATAGGCGAAGCATGGCAGAACATGAGTACCTTAGTGATGAGATGATCTGGTACAAAGAGGCGGTCAGCCGGACATTCCCCGGGTGGAGGATGGTTCTGGTGGGCCTCCCTGACCTCCCTCTCGACCTGGGTGATGGACAGACGTATCTCTTTGGGTAGTATGTATTCCTCTAGACCACTGGTCTGTTCCTTCTCGTATAAACGAGATAGGGCATCTGGTTTGACGTTCTTGGTCCCGGGTCTATAAGAGAGAGAAAAATTGAATCGTCCAAAAAATAGAGCCCACCTAGCTTGACGAGGATTAAGTCGTTTGGCTGATCGCAGATACTCGAGATTTTTGTGGTCGGTGAGAACAATGAAAGGATGGTTGGCCCCCTCCAGCCAATGACGCCATTCTTCAAGAGCCATCTTGACGGCGAGTAGTTCTCGATCTCCAACATCATAGTTGCGTTCGGCTGGGGAGAGAGACTTGGAGAAAAATGCACATGGGTGAATCTTTTCATCATTACTACGTTGACTTAAAACGGCCCCGATACCTGTATCAGAGGCGTCGACTTCAACGATGAATTGTTTATCCACATCGGGGAATCTGAGGATGGGAGCAGTGGTAAACAAGGCTTTCAATTTAATGAAGGCATGTTCAGCAGTTTGGTTCCAGGAAAAAGAGTTCTTGGTAGAGGTTAAAGCGTGGAGAGGAGAAGCGACGGAACTGTAGTTCTTAATGAATTTGCGATAGAAATTTGCAAAACCAAGAAAACGTTGTAACTGTTTACGCGATTGGGGTATTGGCCAATCCAGAACTGCAGAGGTCTTTGAAGGGTCCATGGATATTTGATCAGGTGTGATATTGAAACCCAGAAAGGTGGTTTTGGTCGTGTGAAACTCACATTTCTCCGCCTTGACATAAAGATTGTTTTGTAGAAGACGGAGGAGGACGGCGTGAACGTGTTGGATATGCGAATCCAGGTCCTTGGAAAAGACAAGAATGTCATCCAAATAAACAAAAACATTGATATCGATAAAATCCCTGAGTACATCATTGACTAGTGCCTGAAAGACAGCTGGGGCGTTGGTTAAACCAAAAGGCATAACAAGATATTCGTAGTGACCTGATGGGGTGTTGAAAGCAGTCTTCCATTCGTCTCCTTCCTTAATTCTGACCAGATGGTAGGCGTTACGAAGGTCCAGTTTGGTGAATACGGTGGCACCCTGAATAAGATCAAATGCAGAAGTCATTAAAGGCAGGGGATATTTATTCTTTATTGTTATGTCGTTTAACCCTCGGTAGTCAATGCATGGTCGAAGTGACCCATCCTTCTTCCCAACAAAAAAGAATCCAGCACCTGCAGGTGACGATGAGGGTCTGATAATTCCCGCTTTTAGAGAGTCAGAAATGTAGTCTCGCATGACTTTTTGCTCGGGCTGGGACAAAGAGAATAAGCGTCCCCTTGGAGGTGTGGTACCTGGTAGCAGCTCAATCGAGCAATCATAGGGTCTATGAGGTGGCAAAGACATAGCTATACTTTTGCTAAAAACTTTGGTTAGGTCGTGGTAGCAATGAGGGACGTGAGTCAGATCTGGAGTCTCCTCCTTTATTTTGACAACAGTACAAGTCTGGTGTGCAGATTGTAGACAAGACGATAAACATTGCTCGGACCACCCCAGGATGTTGCTGCTCCTCCAGTCGATCTGAGGGTTGTGTTTCTTTAACCAAGTGGCTCCCATCACAATGGGTAACTCTGGAGAGTTGATGAGGAAGAATCTTAATTTCTCGACATGGTTACCACAAATCAGTAGTTTGACCTCTTGTGTCACCATACTGGTCTGATTGATTGGATGACCATCAAGAGCTAGGACCTTGTGTGGTCTCTCTGTAGGAAATATCTGGAGGTTCAGAGATTTAGCGAAATTAATGTCCATGAATTCAGAGTCAGCACCAGAATCAATAAAAAGTTTTACTGGCGTTTCCTTACCATCGGCTTGGAGGTTTGCGCTGACGTGAAGTAGAGGAGGTCCCGTTGAAGAGGTGGCGACTCTATAATTTGGGTATTGGTGAGACTTAGCAGTTCTGGACTTGACCGGGCATGTAGAAGCTTGATGTCCTGCAACTCCACAATAAAAGCATAATCCCTCCTGACGCCTTCTTTCTCGCTCTCGTTGAGACAGTCTGGACCTTCCGATTTGCATGGGTTCCTCTGCAGGCAGTGAGGGTGCTGAAAGTGGTTTTGGCTCTGGGGTGAAGAATCTGGGGGTTGAGTACATTACCCTTTCAGACCTGGTTTGCCTCACCTCTCTGCGACGTTCTTGAAGGCGTAAATCAATCCTGGAGGCCACTGCCTCCAACTCTCTGAGGGTAGACGGAGGATCACGTGCAGCCAACTCATCCTTGATGTCGTCATTGAGAGCCTGCCAAAAAATATCTTGAAGAGCTTTCTCATTCCATTCACTGTTAGTAGCCAGAGTGTGAAAATCTATGATTAACTCAGAGACTCTGCGGTTGCCTTGACGTAATTTTAAAAGTCCTCTGGTTGACTCTTGAGTGGGAAGAACATGACTAAACACTCTCATTAGTTCAGCAGAAAAATCTCTGTATTTATAACAGATCAATGAGTCTCTTGCCCATTCAGCTGTGCCCCAAATTTTGGCTTTGCCAGATAATAAGGAGATGACATAGGCCACTTTTGAACGTTCAGATGGAAAAGCAGAGGGTTGTAGTTCAAACTGTATTTCACACTGAGTCAGGAATGGTCTGCACTGAGTTGAGTCACCAGAAAAAACCTCAGGAGGCGTCAGTTTAGGTTCTTTTGAAGCCATGACCTGTGATGCCTGGGCCAGTCCAACAGATGGCGCCAGATACTCAGTTCTGGAATTAGAATGAGGTGAGGGACAGGTTGTAAACTGTAAACTTGACTGATCAGATAGGTTACGTTCAAAATTGTTAACCAGTGTCGTAGTGAAACTCTTTTTGGCCAGATTTAATGTCAAGACTGCGTTTTTGAGTTTCACTAATAAACTGAACACTGGAGAAGTTTTAACAATTTTATTAAGAAACAGGAAACTGGAATGGGTCTTGATCGTCACCGGTAACTTGAGTTCTGCACAAGAGATTAAAATATTAGTGACAGGGCTTGAACAGGTAGATGTTTTTATCTTAAATAAAAACACTAACCTTTTTAGGCTGTTTCTGATCAGAAGGGAATTCCTTGATGACGTGAGCCGGTGGTGACGTAGTCCAGTTTTACTTCCTTGTTTACGTTGGTGCTTCGTGCGGACTTTCACACGAAGGGGGTTTTCCTTGGTTCGAAGCGAGGTCATACACAAGTTGGCAGAGAGGCGAATAATGTTGAAAGGGGCAGGCTTTACTCGTGGTCGTGAAAGGCGGTCTTGGGTTCGTTTCCGTGAGGCAGATGGCTGAATAGGTCCGACAAGGGAAGAGGCAGGAGGGCGAAGTCGAGTAGCGTGTGCAGGGATCAAAACCAGGGAAGCAGAGTCCGAGACAGTACCGTTGGGGGCTGGAGCGAGAGACGTGAGACCAAAAAACCAAAACAGAGTCGTAGCAAGCAAGACAGGACAAGACATGGGCGCTGGACAATTACTAGGCAAAACCGTTCATAAATCTGGCAAGGAATGACTGTGGACGTGGGGCTTAAATACAGGAACAAACAGGTGAGTGCAATGATCGTTAATGAGGCATTGGGCATGTGGGAGGAGGGAACAATGATGTGTTTACTGTGAACATGACATGACAAACAGACAGAACGTGGATCATGACATGGAATCATGACACCCTGAGGTCATCCAGCTTGTTTTCCAGTGACTAGATATTGGCAAGTAGGATACTTGACAGAGGTGCATGGTAAACACAGTTTCTCAGCTTGTTCCTAATGCTCTCTCTTTTTAATTGGGGCCTTTTCCGTGAGCTTGCATGTCTTTCATTGTTGTTGTTGGTCCACCATAGGATATCGGGGGCCCCGGCTGGGTATGGATTGGAGCTGCCAGGAATTAATTTCAAATGCAGTGACCTTATGTTCACCAATATCTCTGTCACATGCCTGAAGAAGCAAAAAAATAATATATA